>BMAV01003284.1:34530-122639 GCA_019973955.1 Trichonephila inaurata madagascariensis | reverse complement strand
CCCCCCCCCCCCCCCCCCCCCCCCCCCCCCCCGCCCGCCCCCCCCGAAAATCTGAAGGTCAGTACATTATGGTTAAGGGCTTGCATCTGAAAAAGGAGGCGTGGCTTTTAAAGTCATTAGGCAAAAATTCGCGGCGGTAGATAAAAAAAAATGGAGAAAAATTTGAGAACCTTTAATTTTTCTGTTGAGATTGCTCGTATTTTAAGTTCGAACAGAATAGTGCTATATGTTATCATTGGTATGTGTTCAAGGTAAATATAATTTTCGAAGGAAAAGTTACCTTTTTTTTTTTTAAAAAAAAAACTTTGTTTGTATTTTATCCATGCAAGAAATGCAATCTACTTCATCTAACATTTGTTTCATTGACAAAATGTTGAGTGTAGGTAATTGAAAAAAAAGGGGCGCTATATATTTTGAGTGATAAATACTGTTAGATATTAATATTTTTTATGTATTAAAAAACATTAGGAGAATAATTCATGCTTAATATTTCTAGTCAATATAACAGTTTTTATCGTTTATGTCACAATATTTGTATTTACTAACGAATCTGAGTGAGTGTTTATTTACATCTGAACTAAAAAACAATACGAGGGATACTGGAGACGGACCTCGTAATTTTGAACCTTCATTAAATAAACGAGGATGACACCTAAACTGGCAGCTCACTCTCCATACTACTACACCACAACAAGAGGACTTTGAGCCTCGTCACATTTAACATGCGTCAGCCCCTCAACACGGTGGGTCTTCAATGGCACTGGGGCTCGAATTCATGACACAATGGCTACGAGTTTGTAAACATAACCACTAGTCTACCACGGTGCTCGAAATGAATTTTTAATCCACCATAGTTCATGAAAGTTATTTACATTCGGAAATAAAAAGTTATGAAAAGCCTTTTATATGTAGCTCCTGACTGCCAACTGATTTTTATTGTATTTGCCCTATTTTGACAATACATTTACATATTTTAATGATTAAAACTAAATTTCAATTTTTTTGGTTACAAACTGAATGAACATAACTAATGATCCAAATACAAAATAAGTATCGGTGTATATCAGAGGTTCCCAAGCTTTTTGTCTCATGTTGCCATGTTTTTATGTTTTGGGTAGACCCCTGGTTACCTAATATTGAATTTTTGCAAATTTATCAACTTAAATGTTTTTTTGACATCTTATGAACAGCTATACTTCACACACTACAGTTAGAAATGTAAGTCTTTTAGACTTACATTTCTAACTACAAAAAGTATAGTGTTTGAAACTTGAGAAACACATTTTAACTAACTAAACTGAAATTTAATTAATACATAAAATAACTGATCAACAAACAAATTTTTTTAATGGTAGGGATGAACCGGTCGCTTCAATAACAAATTTTCAACATTTGACATCAATCTTGTCAGGTTTAACCCTAAAACTCTTCGGTTATTAGTGTCCAGTCTTTTTTTTCCTTTTTTACTTGAGATAGGCAACCATGCTGAAACTCATTTTTCCTAGGAAAAAGCAATTAAAAACTTTCTCACTATACTCCATAATTTGGGATAAATAACGGGTATGTGTCATTTTAAAGCTAAAATTGCTGGCATCCGTTTCTAAACTTTATTTTAAGATCTGCATTAATGCCTATTCCAATCAATTCCTCTTTTAATATGACACATTTTTATGTGACCATAAGAATTTATTGCCTTCTGTGATATAACCAGAGTCAAAGCATTCTCAAACCTAGTTTCAGAATTTGAATGAAGGACATTTAAATGTTGAACGCAGATTAAAACTTCATTTTCCTTGTTTGTGGCTAGTTGAGTAACTGGGAAAATTTACTATGTCCACACACACACGCACAATGTATACTCCTTTAGCTAAATTCTGGCAAGAAACTCTGAAATGATGTTCCTTCTCTTAATAAAATTTATACTGTTACCTTATAAGTGCAAATTAACCCCATTAAATTTAGTAAATAAATCTGTTAAATAGGTTAATTCCGGTCTCAATTTGATTAAATTTTCTTTTAAAATTTAAACAAATGGAGCAATCAAATGGTTTAATGGATAGTTTAGTCAAATGGTTTAATAAGAGAAACTATCGTAGATCCCCGTTTATACCGCATGGACCCCCAAATCATTTTTTACGGTGACGTGGGCCCTTTGCAAGTCGTCATTAGACCCCTGGGGGTCGATATAAACCACTTTGGGAATAACTGCCCTAGAACTAGAAAGTATTTTCGTGGAATCCGATTCCATATACATACGTAGCAGAATATAAACTGAACTCAACACCCCATGAGGACCAACGCCTACTGTGCCTATCTCAGTTTACGCGACATTAGGCGTGAGGTGCATGCGCAGATGTTTCGGTCAAGTGGTCAGTCTGACGTGAAATCTCCAGTGTTCAGTTCCTAAGTAAGCTTGGTACTCATTTATCGACCCACTGAAGGGATGAAGGCTGAGTCGACCTTGCCCAGCCCGGGATTTGAACCCCGTACCTGTGGCTATGAAGCGCGATGCAGTACCACTCATCCACCGGTCAGTACATAGCAGAATATATCTCAAAATAATATTTAAAGTAGATTAACATTTTATAGATACTTTATGTAAAGGCAATTAAAAAACTATAGCATTTATTATTAAAAAATTCTAATATAATTTTTTAATATGATTTACTTGTTAATAATATTAATTTGTGATCCAAGTGTCACCTACGCATGCATTATGTTTAGTAACTGAAATATGTGCATGCTTTTTTCGCACAAATTGTCGGTCTGTCGCATTACATACTCCGAGTTTAATTTGTTTACTTAATACTTTGTTTTTGTAGCCACTCACATTAAGAAATATATTTCCCTTACACACAATGTTCTGAATGGCATTAAAATATTTATAGCTGTGAGAGAAATACTGTGCATTTTGCATGAATTTGCAACCTAAAATTTAGGAGCTGTCTTGCTTAAATTTAGATTTTCACATCGAATCTGTTGATATGTTGCTCCTCTCCTTCATTATAGGTGTTTTTTTCCCACAAATGCAAAAAGGTACATTTTCCCCTAGAAAACTATTTAGTTTTGAAAGACATTTTGCTAACTAACGAGTATAAAAACAATCGAATATTGACAATCTAGTGGAAAATATACAAAAAGATAAAAAACGCGTTTTATATAATATACCTTTATTATATTATAATAAAAGTTTAAAAAGTGCTGTAAAATAAAATTATTATATATAAATAAAATTTTCCGTTTTAATTAATAGAATAAGCTTTAGATACTTGTAGTTATATAAACTTCATAGAGAACGTGAATCTATTTTGCATATATATTTATAAGTTTCTTTTCTATTTTTTTTACTGTGACTCGTGGAACCTCCTGGGTATGACTTGTGGAACCCCAAGGTTCCGTGGAACACAATTTGAAGACCACTGGTATATATCATTGATGTACAGATTTCTATGATAGGATGGTTTATATTCTCTAAAAATACGTAGACGAAGCGCCAAGGTGCTGTAACGTCGTGAGTAGTTAGCAAACAAGAAAATTTGTCACAACCTCATTTTAAAATTAAAGCAGTATTTATTTGCTTCCTAGGTTACTAAAAAGTCCATTAAAAATGCCAAGCCGGGCGGACTGTCTATTTCACGGGAGTTTAATCCTTATTCCGAAAGGCACTCGCTAATCCCTTTTCTTTTCCGGGTTCCTCTCCAGTTTACTCCATCCAGGGCTCTCTATCTGTCTCACTCCAGGGCTCTCTCCAAGTCTTTCTTTCCTCCCCTTTCTCCTCAAAATTAACCCCTTTTAAACACCAGGGGCGGGTCCACAACACGTCCCTCGTCTTCCTCATTGGCAGGCCAAAAAAAAAAAAAAAGGTCTGCCCTCGTCCCCGGGCCACATTCGTCTCCTATTTGTGCGGCAAACACAAACACATTCCTGGTCTATCTGGAATCTAAGGGCGCCATAATTCTCATCTAACTTCTGAAACTCTTATTCATCACACCACCTGGGTTTTATAACCCCATTCTCTCGGCACCGGCTTTCATACAGGCTTCGCCTATACGTCAACCTATTGTCACCGGCTCTTTGGTTATTGTAACTTCCAGAATGGATGTCGGCTTTTGTCCGAGGTCAGACAATACACAATGACCCCATAGCCACGTGCTCTTGTCACCTAACGTCTGTTTGGGGCCATAAAACTTCACATGATTAGATGGGTGTGGTTCACTCCAATCGAAGACGTCACAGTGCTAAAAATTAAATCTGTTGATGTAAGGGTGGGGTTTGAACCCTAACCCAGGGACGTCTTAAGGCCCGGGCCCAGCGCCTCACCCTCGGTGGGGACCTCGTTTCGTTCTTGACTGTCTTAATAAGACCATGAACCGTATAATTTTCATGGTCAAATATTTTTCCCGTACATATTCTCCAAAAAACAGAATTTAAAACTGCATGTCAATTGGCAAAATTGTATCATGAGATGACCGGTATCCATATCTAGGCCTAGCCCTATTACTATAATAAATCATTCAACTCATTGAGTCGAAATGCAGCCATCGGTCGAGACTGGTTTGTGAGATAGTGAATCGGACAAATTTACTTGTTTCAAATTACCGTTTGCGCGAGTATTTGATAATGCATGCTATATACCAGGGGTGGCGAACTAGTGGCACGCATGCCATTAATGGCACGCGACTGATCAAAACGGTTTGCATTTTAATTCAAAATAACAAAGTTCAATATGAAGTATTACGAAAAACGTGTGCGATCGATCGCAATTTTCAGCCAGATTTTCTCAGTTCAAGGAGTTATCGGAAACGCTCAAGTTTTTTATGTATCTTGATGTGACTTCATTTAATAAACTGAATTCGTCCTAATTCTATTGGTTGTAAATTGAAAAATTTGAAATGCAACTCTGTGTGTGATTGATTTCCAGTCTAGTTCAATATGGATTCAAAAATCTGTTGAAAAAAGGAAAAAGTTGGAATTGATTAAAATGGAAAGATTAACAAGCAATATAAGTAAAAATGCTAGTAATGAAATTCTGGAAACATAGAATTCGATTCCAGATACATTTAGCTGTTTGAAGAAGCTGGCTCAGGCTATTTTAACCATATTTTCATTTACCTATGCCTGCGAGTCATTTTCAGAGATGAATAACTTTAAAGACTCAGAAACCGTTTGGAAGATGACTCAAATTCAGCTTGCATTCTGGTAAAAGTAACACCTTACAATCCTAATAAAAGTTATTTGTCATCTAATCTACCACAACAGAATTCACACTAATGCTACTTTAATTTGAATTACACGTATAAATAAAACATTTACTACTATACAGTGCAAAATGCATTTTTTCGTTTTAAATAAAGAATTTTGAGTTGTTAGTATTTAGTTTTATTTTCTCAATAATCACAAGTCAGAATTATTTGACGGCACGTCTATGCCTCCTTAAAAATTTCTTTAAGAAAAAATGGCACGTTGATCCAAAAGGTTTGCCATCCCTGCTACATACTGTTTTAATTTTAAAAACCACAGGTAAGGTCTACCTTTGCATAGGGGCCGAGGGCTTCAGAAAGGATTTCTCTGGGCCCAGGGCCCCAAAAAGTCTTAAGATGTCCCTGCCCCAAGCTTAGACCAACATTTGCTTTCGATACTTGAAATTCGGCAATTTTTTGCATATAGCAATATTTGCAAAGCGTTTTCATCTCTTTGAAGCTCTACTCTTAGCAGTGTCGTAACGGAGAACATTTGGGCCCCCAAATTGGATTTTACAAAGTGGCAGTTAGGCTTTGGGCCCCCTCGCAATGCGGGGGTGTACGTTACTCCTCTGACTCTTAGTATATTTGAGACTGAGCTTTGAAGAATTTAAAACTCATTAAGGGGAAATAGTGGAGGTAACGCGTGTAAATAATTAGTTTAAAACACATTACCTGAAAAAATAAACTACTCTATATGAATGAAAATGTTTGTATTTAGATTCTACGTAGTGTAGGAGTTATATATTTTTCACCGTTTGTCGATAGCGGCGCGTTTGGATTACAGCTCTTTTTTTTTAATCTTACGAACAAATATTTATCATTAATCTGTTCAGAATCTGCGAAAGACAGAAGCCCTCTGTCGTTCAGAGGAGCCGATGCACGTTAAATTAGTCGAAGCTCAAAGTCCCCATGTTGGGTGGTGGGGAAGTTTGGAGAATGGGGTGCCAACTGAGATGTCGTCCTCGTCACTTGACGGAGGCTCAAAATTACGTGGTCTGCCACCAAATAGCCCTAGTGTACAAAGTGCAACGCTAATGAGCAATCAAACAATCCAGACCCGCGCGCACCGTAAATTTACGTTTGCCCTTTAGCCTAATTTCATTTAAAAACTCATATAAAATCATAGATAGTATTTAAATACACTGTAGTAAAATTTTCATGATATTAAAAAAATAATTGCAAATTTTTTTAAAAAAAATGGTTTTATTTTAATTTGAAAAAATTATACGTATACTGCCGGGAAAAAAGGGGGTACTTCAATAATTTCAAGAAATTACATGTAAATTTTACGTGCTATGTCCAAAACAGTTTCATAAACATTACAAATTGAATAAACCATTCACATTTATGAAATCCTTTAATCCCTAATCCTCCGGAAAGAATCGAGCGCGAGCAGCTGTTTACACGTCAAAAATTCCCCTAATCCTAAAACAAAACTTGGAACTAAAAGCAGTTATTGAAGGTCAACGCGACCTGTGGAATATTATTGGAAAATATGACGAACATCAACCGCTATCTAGTGACGTTTAACAATTGAAATAAAATATTCCGATTTGATATTTTCCATCGTGATCACGGGCCTCAAGACTCGGAAAGGTTCTTCACATATGATACCGGGGGTCGTGAAGGAAGAGTCGTGCGATTACATTTATGTTATCATGGTCCTGAACGGGTTTAAGTCAATTTTTTAATTTAGTGAAATATTTAAGGTATCCGACTACGTTTGGAACCGTGATTTTAAAAAAGCGCATAAATGGATAATTTTCATGATATTTAGTGTCACTTAGATTAGAATACATGTATAAAATAGTTTTAAGGATATTTTGACAAAAAAAATTTATTTTAATACAAGATTTTGGGAAAAAATTAACATAGAATAACATTTTTTCAAAATACTCTCCTTTTATAAAAAAATGCTTCTATAATAATAATATTTTGTGTGTGTGTGCTTATATAAAGTAAAGACTTCTCCAGAGAGTCTGAACTATTTTTTTGGAAAAGGTCACGTTATTTTCAGAGTTACAACCCATTGAAATAATTATCGGCGTTTTTTTTCTTAAAATTTCTCCCCTCTGTTGTCGTAAAACATGGATAAATCCACTTCTAAGTTATATATTTCAAAAACTCTAGCTGAGCCTCTGTACATAGGTCTGAGCTGTATACTGGCAAAATATTATTATAATAGAAGCATTTTTCACAAAAGGAGAATATTTTGAAAATGGGTCATTCTATGTTCATTTTTTGTCAAAATATTGTACTTAAATTATTTTTTATTGTAATACTATTCTTAAAACAACTTTATATACATTTTTTAATCTAAGTGACACTAAATATCATAAATATTATCCATTTATACACTCTTACAAAATCACGGTTCCGAACGTAGTCGGATACCTTAAATCAGTTTTTTTCCCTCCTTTGTGAATAAGTTAAAATATTAGTTTTCACGACAGTAGTAACATTAGTAGCAAATCACTTATAAATGAGTTTCGAGTCTTCTTTCATATTGTACTTCCAGTTTTAAACATAATTTTTATGAAACGTTTGTAGTATGTTTTTAATTATTTTTGCTCTCCACATCGGGGACACTTTGGTTTCTGAACTTGTAATTAGTAAGGACAATGTAAAATATTTTATCTTCACTTGCTTCCGTTCTATGAACCTAACTTACAAAACGTATACAGTAATGAAGAAAGTTTGAAAACCAGATGCTCGGTCTTTCATATTTGATACAACTACTAAGTATCGCAGGTTTTTCGTAAATGACTCAACATTTTGATAATTTTTTTTCCGTTTCCTGTATTACTCAATTAATTTACTCTGTCTTGGCTGTAAGACTTTTTTTCTGAATGCTTATGACTTGTGCTTTTTCTTTCAAGAAATATTTATTGCCATATTTTCATTGGAGTTAGATCAACTAAGTTGTCCTACTTTTTTCCTTGCATTCTGCTATTTTTTTCCATCTAAGTTATTTTTCGTTTTTACTTCTGCCATTTCTCGAGTTTTGACTTCAGGAGAATGGCAGTCACTGTACAGGAAACTGAAATTTAATGAAATAGCCTAAAAAGTATATTCAGTTAATGTCTTCTGCAATGATATAAAATAACGAGGAATGTTATAGAAAAGATATGAAAATTTCGGTTTGATAATTTTTATTTCATATCTTTTAAACAGTTATAACCACATATATTTTTTAAAAATTTCAAACAAATCTGATATACATGTATTTTCGTTCTTTACTGGTTCATTACATTGTATATTTATGCGCATGATATGATCTCTCCACTATCTTTTTCCTCTCACTTGTCTTTAACATCGCAACAATAGTCTTAACAGTCATTTGATCTTTCTTTTAATGAGCAAGAAAAAAAAAATCATATATCTTCAGATTTCTTCTCTGCAATTTAAGGTTGTTTTTATTCATGCTGACTCTTGGTAAGAAATAGTTACTGGAATATATGACAATGTATTTTCGATTCATTGATATATTGCTATTTGTGATTTTTATTTGGATATTTTGCCATCATTTATAATGAAGTGGAATATGTATTTTTGTTAGACAAGTTATTACCAAATATTTTTTGATATTTTAATTTTCACTTAATATTTTTAGTTTTCTATTCATTCTAGTTTAGTAATATATTTAGATATAATGAAATAAAATTATGAATTCAATACTTAGACAACTATTATAAGAAAAACTAGTTTCAGGTTAGAAATGCATTAAAATTTAGTTTCAGTGTAGAGAATAAATCAATTAAACTAAAAGATAAAATTTGGTTTATATATGTATATATATATATATATAATACTGCATCTTCCAGTTTGAAACCATTTAAAATAACAGTAGGTTCTGGCTGGTTGTTTTGAATTTCGACTCTTAGTTTAGTTCCACTGAAACTGATCAAGTTGATCACTATTACTTTTTTTAGTGTGTTAAACTCTCTTATTTCTATAAGCAATTTCGTAGTCACTGAGTCAAACTGTTTTAAAATCTGTAAGCAAGTAGTGGATATTATTATCAAATTCTCTGGTCTTTACCATGATTTGTCTTGTTAAAAAAACTCTGTTCCTTCCCTTACGGGAATCCGCAATAATATTCACCAATAATGTTTTCAACATAAGCAACTGTTTCTCTAATGTGTAGAATAATTTATAAAAGACGCTGAGCAGGCTGATACCTCTAATTTGAGCCCTCTAAGTCATCTCCTTTGTAAGCATGAGTCAGATAATGCTCATTCTGCATTTCTCTGGTAAAACTTTATGGCTTCATATAAACTTGATAAGGCTTTTTAGTGAATCAAAACTCAAAAACAAGGCTTTTTAGTGAATTTAATTTTTTGACAACACAAATCTTGTTCTCTGTAATTCATTTTTGATTCCACTACGGGATTATATTATCTATTTTCAGCTGTAATAAGTATTGGTTTTAACATTGTTGCCTATGTTTAAGTCTAGTTAGATGCTTTCTATTATAATAGTATCATATATTTGTAATTAAAATATTCAAAAATATTTCTCATTTGACTGACATCGTTGCCATTTCATGTTAACAGATGTTTTTTACTGAATTATGTACAATCATAAAAAATTGGACATTCTTAATAATTTTCGCAATTTTCATCTCATTTGGACAAAATTTGTGTTATCGGAAGGGAATTTAATTGTAATGTTTGTGTATTAATCAGTATTATTAATGAACTAAAGCAATTTTTTTCTCATAACGGTTGCTGTTTTATTTCTCGCGTAACTGATTTCCCGTCTTAAAACAAGCCTAACTTGCAAAATTCTGTTCGAACGTTACGGGAATTTCTAAAAATGCGTTCCTTAACGTGAAATGAGTGTTTCAAACACATTTGACGATATAAAATTGTCCACTCAATACTCTCCAAGAACGTTTATATCAATCAATATATATTTTTCGAATCTAAAAAAAATATATTCGAGGGAAAAAATAAGATTATTATAAAAATACAAATTGTTTAATAGTTAAGAAAAAAGAGTAAATTGTAAATTCAAAATTTTTTAAATATTTAAATTGCTGGTTTCCTAAAGTTTCGATTTTTTCTCCTTATGATAGAGGTTCAGAAAATATTCACGTTAAATCTTAAGATTAGAAATCATACAGAGCCATACAAGGCCGAGTCTTAAAATTTATAATTTTTAATAATCAATACACTAATGCTTTGTTCAAAACCCAAAAAAATATTACGAGCGATCAGTTTTATTTTTGAACCAACAGTACAAATTAAAAAAGGGAATTTCTAAGTTAAATAAAATATACATATTAAAAACTAATGAGAAAAACTTCGGTGTAATATTGTATCCGAATAAAATTTTGTGTGTTTTGCAGATTAATCATCTTAAAAAAAAAGTAATCTAGTATGTAATCTGTAAGTAACTGTTAATAATCTAGTAAGTAACTGTTTTCCTGTAATATTTTTGAAACCAATGATCAATATCGATTAATATTTAATTCTGAAGAAAAACCACAATGATTTTTAAAGAAGCTATTTAAATGTGTTCAGTTAGTCAACACATAAAACACCATGATTTAGTTCCCTATGAACTATTAACAATATCAATTTTTTTATCCAGCTGCCATGAGAATTGTGAAAGTTACTAAATGTTTCCCATTATTTTTTGACGACTGTAAATCTTTATATATATATATATATATATATATATATATAAATATGTCTATTTAATTGAATTTTATGGAAGTTTTATCTTCCTTGTTAAAATAGTTAATTAAAATGTTATTGGATCAAGTAATTTTATTTAGACCAAAACATAGTTCCATATACCAACATAATTCTAGACATTCATTCCCTCTTGTACACTTGTGTTAACCTTTGAAAGTCTTTCAAGGAAGACATCCCTAATTTCTTCTCAGGATTTTTTTCATCGTTGAAATCATCATATTAATCGTTGATTGTTTCCTGCTATTCATTGATGAAGGAGATTGCAATGTTAATTGAGCTAATTTTTGTAAGATTCATTGTAAGTATTGACTTTTCCTATCACGTGGAAAATCAGTAATTAATTTTAAGATATTACAGTAATATATTCTCATGTGGATATTTTAAAAACAATTTTTATTAGTCAAAACTTCATAGTTATCGCAGGGTTGTGTAAATAATATAGTTATCTTCTATTATAATCTAAAATTCCAACTTTTGATTTCTTTACTGCTCATGTAACACTCATCAAATATATTAATAAATATTTATTGATTTAAGTGAATTATAGTTAAAATTATCTCTCTTTCCTTAAATTTTCAAATAATTCTCTTGTTTGCTTGGTTAAGGCTATTTATAAATAACTTTACATTTTCAATTCCTGCAATGAAACTAGTTAGTTAACTTATGTGTGAATTAGATTTGTCTTTATGAAAGGAACATAAGATATGGCTACTGATTATAATTTAGTTTTGAGCTAATCATTCCCAATAATAAGAATTTGAAATTCTGTTATTCGAAATCAGTGATAGGTCTTAATCGATAACACCAAAATATTAAACTAGAATTCAAATATGTTTTAAACTTTTAAAATTGTTATATAGAAAGCATTGACTTAATATTGAGTAGGTGCTAATTTTTTCAATTTTCATTGAGCATTTTTATTCTAATTCTTCTAGCTTTTGAAAAATAATCAAGAAAACCGAACTCTTTTCGAACGCTTGATTAAATGTTGAGTGGATGTTTTCCTTGATGAATGTGTATTAAACCATTAATTATCGTATTTACTCGAATCTAAGCCGCACTTTTTTTTTTCGAATGTTTTTGCTACTGAAAATCGGGTGTGGCTTAGAATCGAAGGAAAAAAAATCGTTGGATGGGACAGTTACAGGTTCAATGAGAGCAATTACAAGTTCATGTATGTATTTAAAAGTTTATAATACTGGTAACATAACTAATTATTCTCTTCTCTTTAGTTCTCTTTTTAAATTTATTTTAATTTAGTAAAAAGATTATCAATAATCCATTTTGCACTATTTTTCATTTCTCACGAAAACTTGTTGAGAATTTTGGGTGTGGCTTAGAATCGATGGCGGCTTAGATTCGAATAAATACGTTAATTCACGGGGAACTAATTATAATTTAAAAGGAATTTCATTAATTGTAAGGATTTCTTGGAGAAACAAAATTTTTATGATCATTTGTTATTTGCATACTTTTGTTTTATTTATATGAAAATATTTATTCCAAGGAAATTTCTGAAATTGTGGTCTAGGGATCCATGCAACCTATGAAATTCTCGCTTTCAATGAAAAACTGTCTTTTATAAACTTAAAGAAAGAATTGTTGTAAATAAATGAAAAACAATTTTATGATTATGACATAATGTTATAAATTTTTTTAACTGTAACAAATGTTTCTATTAGAAATTTTGGTGAAATTGTCGAATCGGCCGCTTTTCCGCCAAATTTTGAAAAATTGCCAATTTGGCGCGTTTTTGCATGTTGTGTTTTGGACTAGCAACCCTACTACAATACGCAACGCCGGAGCGCGAAATTCAAGATGGCGGAAGGAAAATCATTTAAAAATAGCATTTTTAAGTTTTGAAACTGAAAATCGCTGCAAAATTAGGCATCTAAAAATGGAAATAAATTCACTTACCTTTAAAAAATGCTGCTTTTTCCGACATTTATGATGACGATGAGTTGCCTACTGAAATTATACTAGTGTGCGACTGCATATTTCTAAGAAAACCTTCCAAAACATTTTTATTTTTGCATCACTAACAAAACGGTGCACAAATCCATATTACTCAATTCAAACCAAAACCCTTTCCTTTCACACTGGACTGAATTCTGCAGTTACCATTCAAAAACCATCATTCACTTTCTTACCCGTTCTTTCTCTCAATTCCATACTTTTTCCACATTTCGGACATACATACGATGACCCAATCAAACCTTCTTTCATGCACCATTCAAAAACAGCTTTCTTTCCAAGCACAGGCAACATGGCAAAAAAAAAAAAACAACCCTTTCACAATATTAATCGTAATTTTTCATGCATTCATTCAAATTCTCTAATCACACCGTGGCAATCTGTGAAAATTTATGCGGAGAAAAAGAGTAATATTACCTGTGAAAATGATTCCACAACGAAAAAACGAATTGAAAGAAAACTTCTGGTCTAACGGAATTTCCGGAGCAAGCGAAAATAAAGCCGTTGAAAAAGGTCTCATACACAAAGGAAACAACACAACTCATCAAAATTATACACTCCTACCTAAACTCCCGTGAATTTAGGGTAAGAGTTGAAAACAGTCTCTCCTCCCCGCGTCCAATTCTCAGTGGGGTACCACAAGGATCTTTATTAGGGCCCAAGCTCTTTAATCTATACATCAACGACATTCCCAAGGCTGCCGAAGTTCACTTAGCGATGTACGCGGACGACACTGCTATTTTTACCCAAAAAATTTATAACCGCAATATCATTGAGCGGCTACAAAATTATGTCATTCGACTCGAAACCTGGTTTAACGACTGGAAAATAAAGGTTAATGCGCATCTAAAAGCGCATGCCTCCTCTTTACGAGACAGTGGTGCATCGGAAACCTCCCGCATGTCAACATTTTTAATCAGCCTGTCCCCTGGGTAACTAAATATAAGTACCTAGGTTTAATACTTGACACTAAATTAAACTTTGCTAAACACATCCGCCCACCAAAAAGCGGCTGGAATGAGAAGCACTCTAAATCGCTTGATTTTTCCCAAGAGCAAGCTCGCATTAGGGCACAAGGTTCTATTATATAAAGACATTCTTCGCCCCATCATGTTGTACGCTTCTCCCATCTGGGCAGGGGCGGCAGTTACTCACATGAAAAGATTGCACACTTTTCAAAACATTCAACTGCGTAGAGCAGCAAACGCACCTTGGTTTGTCAGGAACGAAGTCTTGCATAAAGATCTTAATGTTCCGCCGCTTCTTGATTTCATCAAAAAACAATCAGAATATTTCTTCAATCAGTTACCACAGATTTCAAATGAATCTATCAGAGAAATCCCAGCTTACGACAATTCTATTCCTAGCTCTTCTAAGAGACCTAGAGCAGTTCTTAATCACTCGCGTATCAACACTTCCCAGCTCTGAAAAGGATGAGAATGTCTTGATACGAATTAAAAAATTATGAGCTTTACTGTTACACTAGTTGGTTTCTTTTGCAAGACTTCACTCACTCTAATTATCCCCCCGCTCCATGTAAATTTTTGATCGCGTTTCGTGTGACAACTTCACCCCTCATGATCTTATTTCAAACTCCCCTACCTTTTCTTACTTTCTTCCAAGTGGTTATTTAAAACTTCCTTTCAATAACCGCACGCAGTTATCTTAGAGCTATCGTGTAACGGACTTAAAAATATTATTCTCTTAATCCTTTATTAAAGAAATATTTCTCCTCGTTCCGTCGAGATGCGGCAGACGGTTGAAAGATGGGCTTTGCTGTCAGGGAGATGTGACGACATTTTCTCTTCGCGTTTTCCTATGAAAGCGAAACAGAAACTAAATCAACTGGGAGAGTGGTTTCCCACCCACCCCTCCACCAGCGCTGTTGCGCTGCATTTAATGTGGATTGCTTTTTATTTTTATATGTAACTTCAACAAATTCTTCTCTTTTCAGTTTATTATGATGAGTGGATAATAGAGCTTTCTCTAAGGTTCCACGTAAATGTATAACCGTTACCGTTAAGCCGTTGAGAAAGGTCTCTAAAAACGTTAAAAAAAAAAGCTGCGCAAGCGCATTAGTAATTATCGTTAATTTTTAAAGTAGTAAAAGCTTTCTGCTCATGCGCGAGAAAGATGGTTGAAGAATTAAACTGTTAAAATTAAAAAAACGAATTACGCATGTGCTAATTTGCCGCTATATCGTTAAAACTTAAAATTAAAGAAATCTGCGCATGCGCAAAATTTCGCCCTCCCCCCAAAAAACCGACTTCTTCACTGGAAAACAAATTCACAGAAGGATTACCATATTTGGCGAGAAAACACTTGGCGCGAGAAGCGCCCGATTCGATAAATCAACCGAAATTTTAAATTACCGATGTCTGGAATTTTTGATGCTTTTTAGGTTCTTATTTGTACAAAAGAATCTTTTTTATTCTGATTTGCCTTAAAATTCAAACCATTTGGCAGACTTAGAATCGGAATTGGTAGCCACGGTAGCCTAATGGTCAAGGTATTGGATCGTGGCTTGCCTTGTCACGAGTTCGAGCCCAGTACCACTAAAGACCCGCCGTGTAGGGCAGCGATGCACGTTAAATCTGTCGAGAGCTGAAACGTCCTCCCGTTGGTGTGGTGTGGAAGTTAGGAGAGGGGGGTGCCAGCTCAGGTGTCGTCCACGTCACTCGACCGTGGTTCAAAATTACGTGGTCCATCGCCAAAAGCCCTCTTGTAGCTAATCAGTGCGACGTTAATATTCAATCAATCAACCGATGCATTCAGTATTCTGAAAAATATCAATTTCGTATGAAATTCGGGGTTGCTGAGGGGTTGATAAGAGATTAAAAACCACACTGGTTTATTCTACGTTTACTTTCCATTAAATAGTATACCTTAATTAGTCACCGGTGTAATCTATAATTACTGTAGAGCTTTTTTAAAAATTGAAATGCTGCAGTTCAATTGTATTCGGCGTTGTTCTTTAATTAAAGACCAACAATAAGCCAGAAAAGTTGGGTATCTTTTTACACAATTGCAAGTTCGCGATCTAATTTTGTAAAAATAATTCAGGTGTAACGTTGTCTACGTGACATGATGCAGAAATTTGAAGATTGATGTACTGACATTATATCCTAGTTGTGTAACCTTGGTTCAAAGTAGCAATGGCTATCGTCACTAGCCTATTTTGCATATGTAGTGTGACATTAATTCACTTAATTCAAGTACTATTTAGTTGTTTTATCTAGACACACGGATTATTTCTAGAAAGCAGCAACAGAAAGAAAGGGGAAAAAATAAAAACTGAGGACTCTAAAAATATACCTGGCGAGAACGAAATAAACTTGAAAACAAGAGAAGATTAATTGAATTATCCAAGAGTAGCTTAAAGCTAGTGAAAACTTGTTTTTACTTTATTACTTGTTTTAAAATGTAGTCATTGTCTTTTTTAATCGACGTTCTAAGCATGAATTGGTCAAAATTAAGCTAAAAAAATGTTTAACTCTTAAATGTTTATTTAGTATTAAAAAATTGTTAGAGAGAGAGAGAGAGAAGTTTCACTTTTTTAGTAGAAATTTACCCAACTTGATAGGACAGTTAAAATAAAAAAAATTGATAATATATTTTAATTGTTATATTTGATTTTTTGGGCATTGTTTTAATTTTCTTTCCATGAGAGAAAAGTGTTCGAAATGGGAATAACAATTTAATAAGGAGAGTATAAAAAGTGACTTAATCTTATTTTATGTAAAAAGAGTTGAGTGATTTGTTGTTATAAGTACAAGCGATATATATATATATATATATATACATAAAATAAACAAAAAGAAAAAATGTATTTATCCTTATTATATTTGATTGAAAAAGCATAGTTATATAAAATCTCGGTAAAATACATTTCGAAGCATAAAATACATTCGGGAATTTAAAAATTAAAGCTAAAGTGGCATAATTTGATTTTTAAATCAAGACAGTATTGTTTATTTTGTATATGTAGATCTATGTGGTTTGTCCTACAAATATGATTATTTCTCTTCCTGTTTATTTTTACTTTTACAATGTTTTTATAATGCAATTCAAAATCTTTTTATGCTTTAACTCTTCAAGTTATTTGGAAGAATGTGTTAAGAAGTTTTTTAGTTTTGGACTACACTTTTTCTAAATTCGTTGTAGTATTTTTTGGTCTTAATGTATCACACTTGTCACAGAAACTGTCAGTTTGCTTGCATTTAAATTATCATTGATTTTGTTATCATATTTCTGTAAGTTCCTTTGGTAACCCACTTGTTTTATCTCATATAATTTAGCAACTTTGTTGTGTCATTACTTGTGGATGTGTTTTCGGCGTGTGTTGCTTCATTGGCGTAACGTACATCCCCACAACCCCCACATTTCGGGGTGCCCCAGGACATTCAGGGAGACCAAAGTCTGTGTGTGTGTGACTGATGCCAAGTACGGTTTGGGGCCCAAAACCTGACTTTCCAGGGGGTCCTTAATATGCTACTATGTCGTTTGTCATATGTTTCTGATTCATGTGTCTTCAATAGAACTTTTCTAAT
This sequence comes from Trichonephila inaurata madagascariensis, assembly GCA_019973955.1. NCBI lineage: Eukaryota > Metazoa > Arthropoda > Arachnida > Araneae > Nephilidae > Trichonephila > Trichonephila inaurata. The sequence continues at coordinate 105,167 of BMAV01003284.1, read as the reverse complement.
TTAGATAGCGCTTTTAAATTTATTTATAGATAATGCTCTATTAATTTGTGAAGAAAAGAAGTTATTAATTGAAATCATAGATGGCGTAAAAAAAACTTGAAGCTACTATTTGTGAAACTGGACATTTTTTTGGAATGGAAATTGATTATGAAGCAGATGGTTCAATATTCTTGTACTCAAAAAGTTATATAAAACGTATTTAGAAGAGATTTTACTTGAAGAGTAAGCTCAAACACGACACCTGCTGATCCTGAAACAATCCTGTCTTCAGAATTCAATCCATTACCAGAAGGAAAAACTATTCCTTACATGAAAAGCATTAGATTTCTAATGTTTTTTGCCATCACTATACATCCAATTATAGCTTTTGATATTAATGTGGCCAAAAGAGTTAATCAGTTCCAGGCCAGGTCTATTGGAATGTTGTAAAACATATTTGGATATTTGTGTAGACACAACAAGATCAGCCTTCTTGTTTTGTATTCAACTTCGGCATTAAGTTCAATAACCTGGTATAGCTAAAAACAATTGACCGCTTCTACACTACAACTAAAGCCGAGGGTATGGCAGCTTCGATTGCAGTTAAGGAATTTTATGACTGTGCACACTTTTACAAAATATGAATGAAAGTGAAATGTATGAAGAAGTAATTTATCTTTTCATTGACAATCACAATGTGCGATCAAGCTGATCAAAAACCCTGTGTTCCATAAAAATACAAAACAATTGATGTGAATACCATTTCATCCGTGAAGAATGTTGTGTTGTGATTCAGTTAGCTGATATTTTTACAAAAGCACTTCCCACGGGAGAATTTGAAAGCTTAAGATAACTGCTAAACATAAAATGAACAATATGATTATTTCTTTGACTCTTGAACTGACTTCTACTGAACTTTGATTAACTTATATCACAACTTTTCAGAGAGATAATTTTTTTTCATTTAATTAATTTCCCTGTTAGTGATGATAATTTTATATTACAAGAGTACTTTATGTACTCAATATGGTAGATAATTCTCTAATTTGTTAATTCAAGTGACTACACAAATGGAGGAAGTATTGAATTACATTAATTATGTTGTCATTATTTCTGCTTTGGTAACCCACTTGTTTTATCTCATGTCACCTAGCAACTTTGTGGTGTTATTACTTGTGGATGTGTTCATGGCGTGTGTTGCTTGTCTTATGATATATTATACAGTTTGTCTCTTATCTCATTATTAATCGTTTACTCAAAATAAGTCTTAACGGTTTGAATATCGTGAATTCCTGTATGGTGCTATGTTTACTTGTGAGTGTATTTAGGGGGAATTCCTTTGACATTTTTATTTCAAGATTTATACTGATTTTTGGTGTTTTAGATGTGCGCTGACATATATGTAAAGATGTTTGGTTTCTCTTTAAATTTTATACTGCAAAGTTTTTGTCCTCTAACCCTCTACTGATGTGCAGGTAAGCTAATTGAAGAAATGTTTCGGTTTGTTATGGTTCCATGGTTATTGTGTGAATAAAACTTCGTATATATGTTTTTTAATTCTCAGCTTGTTTTTTTTATTCATATTTAAATGTATTCACACGCAATTAAATATTTTTCCAATCTTAAAACAATAATTGCGATAACAGAAGAATTATTATTTTTTTAACTCAAAATAATGATGAAAAAGTACGGTATTTATATTTGCAAATACATTTCCGAAACTAAAAATCGAAATTTCAGTTCTTTCGAATAGAGAAGATTATATAAGTTGGATTATATTTGAAGCAATATTTTTATTTATTAATTTTAAATTTCTTTAATCACATGATGATAAATGCCAATGTTAAGATCTTTTTTCAGTGGGTACCGTCGCTCGTGAATGTCTGCGGGAATAAGATTGCAGATGGTTTGGCCCGTGAGGGCTGCCATGAAGATTCTACGCATGGTGGCTGCCTTACTTTTTCAGAAATTGCTACACGAGTCAAACAAGATGTCAGTTCCTCTTGGAAGCAAGCCCCCGTACATGAGTGGTATGAAGGAAATCATCCTGGTATTGCTTTGCTTGGGACAGACAGTAGACGAGATGAAACTACTCTCATGAAGGAAACCATCCTGGTGCTGCTTTGCTTGGGACAGGCACAGTAGACGAGATGAAACTACTCTTGCTAGGTTTCGCAGTGGACATACTCGAGCTTCAACAATATGTGGCGGGTCTTAAAGTTTATCCTTCTTGTCCGAATTGCAATGTGACCCAAGCCGCTCCTGCCCACATCTTGGCTTGTATTGGTTGCCATAAGAGCCAGCTGCTCTCAAGTCCTATTACAGTTCTTCAATGTTTAAAAAACGCACGGGTTCATGGATTTGATTTAGATGTTTCTGTCGCTCAAGTTGGATAAGAAACAACAACAACAACACATGATGATAAATGGTCGAAAATAAATGCTCGTTTGTTTTTTTATCAGTAGTTTTTTGCGACCTTTCTGGTTTTCTTTTCTTGATGAGATTTAAAATTGTGTTTGGGTACTGAAATCGAGGAGGAGGGGGGGGGGGACGGGGTTGATTAAAATGTTATTAATCATTTTAATTTCGTTTTTAAATGGAAAGTTACTTGGTTATTTTTGTACACAGATCGGGGATAGGCTTTTGTTGTGCAATCCCTTGCAAAATGTTCAAATCAGTGGTTATCTTGTCTTATGTATTTAAATATTTTAGCTGATGTAAGTTACTGATTAGTGTGATTTTTATTTCATATTCAAATTTACAAGAATTACTTTATGTGAAGTCTAAATTTTTTAAGGAGATGGATTTTTAACCGAGTCTATTCTGTGCAAGACTTCAGGTCATTGATTACTGAGACCACATTGAAAGTATTAACCATATGAACTATCTGTTTCTAATTAGCAAATGTGATTAACTGTTGTTCATATGCCACAATATGTTTATTGTTTGCTTTCTGCTTCTAAATAAATGTGTGGGCATTACCTGCATCTCTCTTGAATTAATTTATTAAGAGGTACGTCAGGTCGTGGGGTCATGATCGGGAACTCGTTGCCGCCATTATCGTGTCGCGGGTTCGAGTCCTGGTGCTACTTCAGACCCATTATGTAGAAGAACTAATGCACATTGAATCTGTTGAGGCACAAAGTCAGCACGTTGGCGTGGTGTGGAGGTTTGGAGAGTGAGCTGCCAGCTCAGGTGTCGTCCTTGTCTCAACCGGGGCTCAAAATTACGAGGCCCGCCACCAAATAGCCGTAGTGTAGTTTCAAAGTGCGACGTTAATAATTACTTACACTGAGAGGTACACCAAATTTGAGTGTGTGTGTCCGATCTTTTTCATATATTGATTTATTAAGAAAACCTCCAACTTTTGAGTATTTTGTGAACATTTTTTTTTTAGTAAAAAATTGATTACATTAGCTATTTTTACTAGCACACATATACTGTGAGGGATCAATTAATATTTACTTTTATTACTTTCTAAATATATTTCCTTTTGTGTGAAACTTATTAAATAGATTTCTTGAGTAATAATATCGGTTCTGGAATTCAACTGTAAGAAGTATTTGTTCGAGCTTTAATGCAATATAGATCTAATTTACCATAAATCAAATAAAAAGTAAAAGGCTATAGTTGATAAATTTTTATGCTGCTGATTTCACGATTTATATTATTTTATATTGAAGAGGAAAACTGTACGTTTGACGAGTTAAAAATATTTCATAATTACTTATGAGTGAAAAAGTTCCTTAAAAATTTGTGGAGCTGATTTGTTTTGTACAAAAATTGATTTTTTAAAAATAAAATTAAATTTTTCATTTTAGAAATGGCTTATGAGTTCCTTTTTGAAGAATTAATATAATAAGTTGGAAGTTTTATTCTGATATAGCCGTAATATATAATAAAGGATGTAATATTTTAAAATATTTTAAGCTTTAATGCATGTATCACTGTTGAAATTTTTTTATTAACCCGAATCTTTAACAAAAGTCTAAACTTGGAGTGGTTCAAGAGAAGTTTGATATCTATTTTTTAAATTTAAAATATTTTTATACATTAGAATATTTTTCTTATTCTTTTAATAATTTTTATATGATTTTTAAAGTTAAAAAATAACTCTAATGTAACTCTAACTCTTCAAAAAAAAAAAAAAAAATGTCTAAAACAGTTGAAAAACATTTTCCGATTTGAGATAATACAATCAAAATTAAATTTACGCATATCTTAAATAGCATTTGATGTTAATGAATATATGATATCTTTAAGACTATTTCTTTAAAAAAATGGTTTTGGGAAAAAAACTATGTATTGTTGTTATTGTAGAAGTTAATTGAACTGTTCAGTGCATTCTTTTTATTCTTATAAATTGTTGTGTACACATGATGGACACTTTTTTAAAAAAACTTCTAATTGGCTGCTTTTGCAGACCTAGTACATTCCCTGGAAGCGGGTATCTCTTCTTAGTGCGGCACTATATAGGCGGATACCAATCCCCGCAGGTTAATATTAAAACCCAGTTTCCTCCCTAGAGGGAGGCACCTGAGCTCTGATGATGCGAACCTGTAGTAGGGTTTACTTTTGCCTAAAGCACCCAAGCCAAACAGACGCTCTAGGGATCTTTTACATGCCGTATAATCATACGACATGTCCGCTGTCGATTTTCTGCATCATGAAAATCCACCGACTTGAGCCGGGGGTTGAACCAAGGCTATCTTGATTCTGAAGGCTGCGACAGAAAACCCGCCCAAAACAAGTCACATGATCAAAGGAGGGACGATTTTCCCCTCGTTTGACCATCACTTCACCAGTCTTCCATTAAAGCTTGTGATATAGTGCTTTATATTACCACGTGTTTATATATATGAAATGTAGTGAACATAACATCAGCGATACCATTGGATATAAAGAAAGGTAGAATATTTATATTATTGTATAACTTTATTCTTGAGTCATTATTGAATTTATTTTTAGTTTTGAAGATAACTGAGTATAACAAACTGATGCATTTATGCCAATATCACTAGTTATTTGTAAATTAAGATGTGTTATTCTATATGAGAAATTGGTGTTTAAATTTATATATATTTTTAATCGATCAAATCCTTATCTTAAAAATATTAAAAGTTTTATTAATAACATAACCTAAAACTCCACACATTTTATAGTAATGTCTCGTTATTGTTATGTACCCAACTGTTCATCAAATAAGATACATATCCTTACATTTTACCGGCTGTCCATCCTATTTGAATGAGATAACATATTGATTAACATTTTTCAGTGAATTGCTAAATATTCTTAATACGGTTAATGTTTTTGAAGAACTTTGCTTTATTAATTCTGTTCATCATGTTATGGCTATTCAATCTTAAGAAAAGTATGTTTAAATTTGTAATACAGGAAAAATTTTGCAAGCTGAAAAATAATTGCGCTTTTCGGATAAATATGGTACTATTTCACTGAAAAATGTAATTTCAAATTATTCAGGAGAGGCATTTAATGTTAAAGTAGATATTAAGGATTTCAACGAAGTATTAAACAATTCAAATAAATTAGAGGATATCTCAATTGAAGAGAATAAAATTTTAATGTACATTACGGGTTATGCGTGCATAATATAAAATTCGGATACTCCGATAGCAATTGTATATTTCTTTCAAATAAAGAGATCAATTTCGAAAGTTAATTGCCAATTATCTGTTTACAAGCACAACAGAAGCATATTTGGAATTATATGAGTTGTGAAATGTCTCGCATTCGCGCGTTTCATTCATCTTGTGTAAAATATAACACACCTGCATTTTCGTATTTTTTAAAAAATATTCATTACATTCGGGAATATATGCTTAAATAATTATTCAAAAAAGCGCAATGAAGAAATTTTAACAGTGTAGGATAATCGAAAAATAAAAAATATAAGGCCAGTTAGATCAATGTGTTGCTTTTTGTATTTCACTGTTTTATTTATTTAAATATTCAATCATCGATTGGTACATTATTTAATGTACATGCACTTCCTTATACTTCATTTTTTTATTCAAAATAGATTTTATGCACATGTTTAAAATAGTTCACATAACTATTATTTATAAAGAATAATTCTATTTATTTACATTATTCGTTTAAATCATTTTCATGAAGATTTTAGCATTCGAAGGATGTTAAATGTAAAATACTATTTTTTTAATTAAAAAAAAAATTTGTTTGATTTTTAAATATTTTTACCTAGGCATAATATTTATTTGTAACGCATAAAAAATAATGTAAAAATTGGTTTGAATAATATCAGTACAAATCCAAATGATTCAAATCTTGAAAGTAATCAGTACATTGTCTCATTAATAATATATTCTATGAAAAGTTTTTTTTTTCCAGATTTACAGGTAAAGTATTCTTTTCTAATGTATATATTTCCTGACGCATAATCTAGAATCTATTTTAGCTGTATAATTACTGTGGTTATCTAAAACTGTTTGTGTCATTTCTATATTTGTATATATTTTTACATGAATTGCATTCTTTATTTTTATATATTTTTGCATGAATTTTGCATTTGTATATATTTTTGCATACATTTAACCTTTATTATGATTCATTGATTACAGCTAAATGTTGCTAAATTCACATGTTTTTTATTAATATGCCTCTAATGCTTTACTTTTCATATTTTCTTTGGAAGTAAATGTTGCTTTTGTTATTTTATCTGATTGAAAATATTTTATATTGAGTCAGTTTTTACTTGGATGTTTCTTACATTATGAGCCGTTCGCGAGTGTTATTTCCCCCTTTTTCCTGGAAAATATTAGACATCTTTCTAACGTATTAATACATAACTTTCATCTGAAAATATTCTAAATGAGAATTACAAAAAATAATCATTATATAAATGTGGAAATATTAGTCTACGACCTGAAAAGAAATAAATGCCGTAAGCTTTATATTCCTGACAGCCACTGTGACTAGCAAAGCATTCCCTCCTTTCGTGACGTCATCAAAACTCTGTCGCGGCCTGGTCCTTCAAGGTGGCCTTGGTTGAACCCGCAACCTTAAGTGCAGAAGGCCAGCGACAAACCAACCACGCTACTCCGCCGGCTCACATGGACACTTCACTGCGTTAAAATTACGAGATCTGTCGCCTATAACCCTCATGTTGTTTCGAAGTGCGACATTAGTAAATAATCAATTCTACACATACGTGGGGAAATAAAGATAATTCTGATGAATTTGAGGCAAACAAGATTAATGCAACAAGAAAAATTTATTTCCGCAAAATATTGAAGATAACGATAAAAATATATTCCTTTTCTTTGAATGGGGGAAAAGTTGAAAAATTGCAATAGTTTTGGAAGTTAATATATATATATATATTGTGAAAAAAAATGATTTTGGAGCTTACGCGTTCTCTGTGACAAAAATCTACGAAGTTTCAAAAACATTAATTTAGAAATTATGATTCTTTTTCAATTCCTACTATTAATTCACACTCTTCCTATGTATAGTTACATATATATCTTGTTCAAATTTTCAGTCGTTAATAAAATAGTTTTTATTCCTCCTCTCAAATTCAAATACATTTTTTTTAACTTGTAGTTGATGACACGATGTTAATACAATTTTTTCAAATATTAATTAATTAATAATTAACAAAAAAAAAAATAATAGTCCAACACCATATATAAAAAGGAAAATCGCTCGTTGTGTCCCTGTAGCGCAATGAGTAGCGCGTTGGACTTCTAATCCAAAAGTCGTGGGTTCAAATCCCACCTGGGATGGCCTAATTTCTGAGAATATGATTTGTTTTTACTATTTTATTTTATTGAAACAATTAAATTTAGTTAATGAATAAACAGTAATAAACAAAAATAATAGTCCAACATCATGTATACAAAGGAAAATGGAAAATTGCAAAGAAAATCGCTTTCTATTTTGTCACTTAATATTGCAATTTTGTCATATGTATATACATATTTATATTAATTGTAATTATTTAATAAAAAGTAATTAAAATAAAAATTTTCTTTGTTGACCCAAGTAGGAATACACTTTACTCATTTTCTATATTACTTGTTTTCTCTGTGTTTCTTTTAAATTATAATAAAATTTTGTATTGTTTCCTTTAGATACAATGTCGTGGAAACTGGCTGATATTGGTGATTGGTCTTATCATGGAGTAAATCACAGTATAAAAGGCAATGGTGGACCTGATTGCGTCAATTTTCTTTCTCCTCAGAGGAGAATTATTGAGACAATAATTGCCTGCACCATAGGAGTATATTCGTTATACTGGGGTTTTAAAAGGTTCACTCTTCCTCCAGTTCCTAAAGTTGTAAGAGAAGATAGAGGTGGAAAACGATTGCTTCTTGTATTAATGTGCTTAGTGTTTGGAATTGAAATAGGTTTCAAGTTTTCATCGAGAACTGTGATATACATCCTTAATCCTTGTCATGTTATAACAACCATACAAGTAAGTTTGTTCGCCCCATTCAGAAAAATAATTTTGTTTAAAGTCTGTTATTGAAAAACTTTTCTGTGCATTTTTATCTATACGTTTTCAATACGATTTAGTTTATAATTTTTCTTGTAATTAGGTAAATCTGTGTTTCTTTAAATTTGTTTCTTTTCTTGTAGATTTTTCTTCTTGCTGCTCCACCAACGTCAAAAACTGTAACTGCTCTGTTTCGAATTCACATGCATTGTTTGTATGGAGCTATATTGGCTATTTTATTTCCTGTTCTTAATACCAGAAAAGTTAGTTTGATTTTTGATTTAAAGTTGATGCTTCACCTACCATTTATGGTCTGAAATATTTTAGATCTGTGAAATGGGTTAAAAATATCTACAGGCTTAATTTTTCAGAACTGTTTCATGCTTTACAAGTATTATGTATTTCTAGATTATTAGATTAGTTATATATACCAAAAATAAATAAATAAAATAAAATTAAAAAAATAATAATGAAATACTTTTTTAGAAAAGTTATGAATCAGTTATCAAAATTTGTTCTTTAAAATGTTTAATTTTGTAAATTTCCTATTTTTTCATAAATATTTTGATTTTATTAATGTCATGAATGTATTTTTCATTTGTTTCTTATTTAAAATTTGATTGTTTTTTTTTAATTGACATATAACTCTTAAAATGTTTTTTAAGTTTTTCTTTTTTAAAAATCCACATTAATTTTTAAAATAGTGTATATATTTACAAGTAATTTTTGTTCACTTTTCGAAAAATTTTCTAATACCTCCTTTGAATTTGTTATAATTTCTGAAAGAGATTTAACTTACTTTTTTGGTAACATTTTAAGTTTCAGCAATGAAGGATAGAGCAAAATCATTAAACTGTGTTTCTTTTAGTTTGGTTAACTTGTTAAAAAAGTTTTACTTGTTTTATATATTCAAATTTAAGCTGTTTATTTGAAGATTTTTAAATGCTTTCAGTATTTTAAATTTTCATGATAAAATTGTTTTCATTTAAAAAGTTCTTGTATATATAATGCATTATATATTTTTTCAGCGCTGTTTAGAGTTAGAAACTTATTGGATTCAACATTTCTTGATTTTAATAACACCATTTTACTTACTTAGAACAGGTGTTGGAGGTAAATTTTTTTCATTTCTTTGAGTTAATAATTCTGTATTTTTGAAGCTGTTGAATAATATTTTTACTAAGGCAAATAGATAGATGTGAATAATAATAATGATATTGAATATTGTGGAAATATGAAAAATATTGTATTTATTATGAAGCAGAATAAATTTTTTAATTTTTTACTTTGTATGAAACTCTTAATGTATTCACAAGAAAGCAGTATATATACTGATATTTTGGTTCGCGCGCGACTATTCTTATTTGTGAAAGACATAAAATAATATCAAGAACTATATGAACAATTTCAGTATAATCAATGTATTTTCATTTATCTTGTAAGCACAATTTTTTTCTTGCAAACCTATCATCAAAATAATGTATTTTTATTTCATTCGGTTTGTTCACTTCTATTTTAATTCAATTTAATCAGCTTATCGGTTTTGTCTTTTAATGATACACAGAAGGACTGCTTTTGAGTTTAAATTTTTGTAATGATTCAAAAGTGTATTTAAAATATATGTTCTCTTATTATGTTTAAATTACATGAACTCATTTACCCATTATCAAACTATTTTTATTCCATTCTGTTAATAATATATACTGCTTTGTATTTTGATGATATAATTTTTTGTTTACTTTTTATGACCATTTACTTCTGTTAAAGATTTGTGGCTTAATACTTGTTTAGGTAGCTTTGCGTTTTGTCTATTTTTTAAATAGGTTTTCAAATGAAAGAGTGGAATCTGAGACTTATTGTGTGTGTTTATATTAATGGCATTTGACCACAAATAAAATTTTTTCAAATGGTAATTCCTGATATACAAATAGAAAATTCATAAATGAAATTAAGTAAAGTTAAAAAACAATGAATTTGATGCTGTAGGCAATTGTGAGTTCCTTGTCTTCAAAAACTTTAATCAATTTTGATAATAACTATATTGTATGATAGATGAATAAATTTACCCTGCAGTGAAAAATTAAAGGGAAAGTATTGTAATCATTATTTTTATTTACATATTTAATACATACATTCATACATATATAGTTACTGATCTGTCTGCGGTAAGTGAAGTGATCATAGGTCATGATTGGGAATGTACTTCCTATCAATTTTTTGTGCAAATTAGCACAGATAAATTTTGAAGAAGAGTAAGTACCAAGTGAGTTTGATTCCCTCGACCATGTCCTTTATATTTGGACTTTTTGTGATGAAATACATGCGTGAAAGGAACTATAAGTTCTTTTTAATCAGACGAAAGTCATACAAAACTGTATTCGTCCATGGGTGCATTCCACCTGGAGTTGTTTGTCTGACAAAAATTTGGAAAGGAATGTGTTGTTTTCTGTCAATCTGAAGAAAATATAAACATTGTTGTGAATGATACAGCGTCTCTTCATTACACTGGAGCCTTAAATAGTCTTTTAAGGAAGTGGAAAATCCTATTTTAATGTTTGTACTGGCAATATAGGTAAAAACAGATTGGAGTATTATCTGAAAGCGAAAATTATCTAAAGAATTTATGTTGTTTCAAGGCAATTGGGATTTTGACTATTCCATAGAGAAAAACAAACATGGATCAGCAACTTGTTTAATTTATCCTGTAAATGTTATATTTGAAAAATGTAATTTTGCTCGTCGCTATACCACTTAGCACAAATTTTTCAATGACTCTTTTTCTTAAGGATCTTTTTCAAGACGAGATGAATTGGCTTTCTTATAAAAAATCTTTGCTACAGCAACAAAATATTTTATCGGTGGTAATGTCACATAATGCAGAGGTAATAAAAGGATTGTATAAAATTTCTTGCATTATATATATTGATAAACATACGAAACTGTTAAGGATACAAAAATTGTTAGTGTTTCATGCTTCTGATATTCAGTTATTTGTTCAGATATTTTTTTTAGTAAAATGAAAAAGTATTAAAGTAAATTTGAAACAAAAATGCAGTAGCAATTCTGAACTAATTTTAAGCAAATAATTACTTATTTCAATCTGCAATTCAGTAAACACACTTTGCTACCATCCTGCACTTGATAAATTAATATCTGAAAAAAAAAGTGAGGCATTGTCAAAAAAGAAAAAAAAAAAAAAAATCAAAGTACATGGAGTTTTGATTTTATGACAATAGAATGCATATAAAAAGCACCATGTGAGATAAAAGGTTGAGTATCCCCAGACTTAGAGTGTCATTAAGTATAAATTTTCATTGCTATTTATAATCTTTTATTTCTTGCTCTTAGTTTTATATTATTTAAAAGTTTCATTCCCTATTAGTAGATTTAACACATATACTTTGGGATTATATGTACAATACAATTTCAGAAAAAATATATTCAAAAGTGATACAAGATCATATAAGGCTCATAGGTGCCAACCTAGGAGATAAGTTGAAAACCCTTGATGTAGTTCATGTTAAATTTTACGGTTCTTGCATGCAAATTATTCATAATTGACAGATTTGTACAATATTTTTGTACTGAAAAAATTGCAAATATATGTATGTTAATGCAACTAAGTACCTTTGGAGCATAAATGGTTGAATTATATAAAAATTAATCCATACTGTCTACTTATATTTCAGTCTTGGTATCTGTATTTTGTTATAATACCGCGAGCGAAGGCCATTGAAAGTTAATGGAATTTGTTAAAATATAATCTGGAATTGTGTAAAATTTTTGTTCTGTAAATGGTCACTCTTCTCCTGGGGGTTTGGATTATCTCCAGAAATCTGTAATTAATCATACAAAAAAAAGTAGTTTTATATTACTTACATTTTAATGTTTACAAAATTTTTAATTCTGCTGTATATGGATTTAAGTAGTCTAATGAAATATTTATCTTTTGTAGGTGTTTATACAGTTGAAGCTTTGAATGATATGAGTTGGGCTGCTTTAACTCAAGGTCTTTTATTCTTATATCATTTCTTGATCCTTCAAGGCTTGGGAATGGTAATTAGTTTCACTTCTTTTAATTATATGCAGCAATAAAAATTTCATATTTGCAAATATTTCAGAATCTGCTCAGAAATGAATTTTTATTGTGCTGAATTTATCAATAATAGCATGTTTTATTTTAATATACAACTTTATGTGAAGTCTCATTGAAGGTTTACATTTTTTTTCTTTGCTACCTATATAATTCTTGCATTTCTTTATATATAACATAAAATTTATTATATTATAAGTTTATATACATCATAAATCAATTATGTTGTATTGTTTGCGCTTAATTATTTAGTAAAATGTTGAACACATTGTAGTTATATGAACGTTCTTGTGTGCTCTTCCTCTTGTATTTCAATATTGAATTTCTTGTTCTCTTAAATATTTTTGCTGCGTTTGTTATGTTTTAGTACATCTTTCTCTTGATGGAAGTACTCTTTTTTTTCTTTTTTTTTCGAAAGTTATGCATAACAATTTTAATTAAGTAGTAATCGAGACAAAATCTTAAATAATTTTTGATTCGATTTTTTATCCACAGAATTTGTTTTTCGTATGTGTTCATCAAATAGCCCTGGTGTTGTATTTAGAACTGCAACTTTGTAACATTCAATGAGTTTGCACTAATCATTAGTTAATATTTGTGAAACATAAAATGCTTTTCAAATTTCTACATTCCTAAACGTTAATTTAAATGAATTCTGATTATTGCAGTTATCTGAATGCATTTAAATATTTTCATTATTTTAAGGGGAGAAAGAAAAAAACTTTCTTTTTCAACCTCTTGAATGCTTAGAATATTTTAAACATTATTTAACACTTATTGTAAAAAAAAAAAAAATTCAATTGGAATAGTTTCTACTTTGTGAACTTTAAAAAAAATGTTAATATCTGTGAAATTTTCTGTGGTTTTCTCTCTCTGTCATATTTAATAATTTTTTAATTTTGTATATCTAATCAAAGCAGCTTCCATAAAAAAATATTTGTAAAAAATATATGTATATGATTTTAAAAAAAACTTCATTTTTGTGTACTTAACTGGTATCTGGAAACCAGACCCTTGGTATAGCAAAATTGTTTAGTTGCATTAACGCATTTTATAAAAAATAAACAACTAGATCATCATTTTTGAGCAGTGATTCTCTAATTGTTGTATGCATACCCCAGGGTATAAACAAAATTGTAACTGTCACACATAAGATATACATTAGGTTTGTCTCTAGTTTTTCATGAAGTATTTTATCACCTTCCAAATATATTTTTTGATGTTAATTAGTGCATTTTAAAATATTTTTCTAAAAAAAATTTTGTTTAAAAAATACATTTGTAAAAAAAAAAATTGTTGGAATTGTTCTTAATTTATATCTCATTTTGCTTTCATTTCATAGTGTTCGATTCCCAATTGTTATTTTAATGCTGTGGATTGACTTAAAAGTGAAAAGTTAATGTTAAAATGCTTAAATTTTTTGTAAATATGCAGCTTTTGCTTAATTTATAGCATTTTTCATTCTGCGATTCATATTTGTAAATAAATGTCGTTAATTTAAAAGCAATACTTAAAGTTAAATTTGTCTTTATAATAAATTTGAGTTTTTTACATTACAAATAAAAAATTTATAAAACTTTTACTATGATGATTGATATTATAACATTAGGAATTGTATATATTTTCTTTTTATAGCCAAGGGATTTAATTGTTGGATATGATAAATTTACTAAAATATTTTTATATGCCTAATTTTAAGTTTAATGATATTTTTTTTTCCTCTAAATTTGTGTTTTTTGTGAAATATTTCCCATGAGAACAGTCCAAAGAGTTTTTTTTGTAATCCTTTACATAGCCTTCTTACAGTATAATTATAAGACTTCTGACAGTGAATATTATATTTATGTATATATCAATGCAGTTGTTACATTTTATTCAAATGTTATTGTATTTTGGTAGTAAGTTAATATATCTTAGCATATGTATTTGAATAACAAGTTTTCTTTTTTGCATTTTTATATTTCTTCCTATTGATTTTTACCTTTTATTCAATAGGTTACTCAAGTTAATCTGAATAATATTATTTGTCCGGCTGTCTCTGATCCTTTCTCTGGCCCTAATTATCGTATCTGGGCCATGTTTCACCAGTCTGCTTTGACTCTGCTAATTGGAAAAATTTACACAAAACTTAGTCTTATCGTCTTACAAGCCTTAGGAACTATAGAATGGACTGGAGAAAAATATGTTGCAATGGCTGCTTTACGAGTTCAGCAGTTGTGTAGTATGTGCAAAGCTCAAATAACACGAAAAGCTATAAAAAAAGAGGGTGATACTCATAATGATTAGAGGCGGCGAATAACTAATAGTATTATTCATATTTTCTTTTAGGTAGCTCACTGCCAAAGATTTTTTTATTTATGGAGAAAAATCCATGATTTTTATATTTTGGTTTTAGTAGACTTGTATGGCACAGAGTATCTCAAGAAAATGTTTAATGTTGGAATAATTTTGTTATGAAACTAGCTTAGAAAGACTTCGTATTTCAGAAACATTCCTAATGTTATTGAAAGGCAACTGAATATATATGTATACATATATACCAATATATTGCTGGATGTCTTAAATACCTATAAAAAAAGAATATCTAGTCTGAAATCATTATGATCTTGCGCCATTTTGTTTTGGTTTAATAATATTTTTGAAGTAATTCTGTTTTTTTTTTAAGTTAGACATCCTGTTACATGTACTTATACAAGAGGAGTAAGATATATTTTTATCCGGATAGTGATTTTTGTTTGTTTGGGTGTTTAATTAGTTATGTTTTACAGTATAAACTGTAAAATACTTCATTGTTTATAATTCTAAAGGAATGTTATTATTTTTTTATTTTAACTGAATTCTAAATGTTTATTATTTGAAGGACGAGTTATTTTATATTGTCATAGAATTGGCTTTTAAGTGCAGACATTTCTTGTACCTGGTAAAATAGACCTTGTTATATGTACTTAACTTTTATATTGATTTGCAACTGCTGTTTTTCATGTTTTATATCTTTTCATTAATATTTCTGATATAAAGATGTATAAAATTTCTTAATACAACTATTTTATTTTTGGTAAATGCTTTTAAATTTTATATTAATTTCAATATTTGTTTAAAATTATTAACTTGAGATTTGTAATGTCTCTGTGAAAGACATTAATACAATTAAGTATACTCATTTTTTCATTCATAGACAATCTCTCATAATGTAAAAAATGCACCTTCCTTTAATCTCTTTCTTCACAAATATTTTATATATATATATATTGTACATTTTGAAGTAATTTTATTCCATTGATATTATGTTGTGCAAAAGTGTATATTACTATTATAAATGTTTGACTATTATTGAATAGTGTTATTGGAAAAATCGTAATATCCAAACTGCATAGATTGCTTTAGCAAACATGATATAATGAATTTTTCCTGTTCCATAATATTGAAAAATAAGTTAGTTAATTGGGAAATAATTCTTTTTTAACTAACTTATGTTTTGACAATCTGTTGTTGATTAAGATGTTGGAAAGTTTTGAGTCTTCATTTTATGAACTCAGGGTTTGGGCTTATTCTGATATTTCCCAAATATTAAACTTGCCTTAAAAATTTCCTCAGTGGAAAACTTACTTGGAAATACTCGTATTATCTATATATCTGGTTATCTATACATAAAAATCTTTCTTGTGTGTGGCTGTACTTTGTCCATTTTTTTTGTAATTGTTACAAAAGAATTATTAATTGAAATATACTCGAATGTTTGTGTGTGTGAATATTTAAGTTTGATATCTTTGTGAATGTTGAATCACTTATTGTATCCTGACAAAAACAGGATTTGTGTGCCTTCTACTATTACAATGACTGAATGATGTAGTTCGTAAGAAAGACTATATATAAGGACTTATAAAAGTTACTCTACTTATTATGCCTTCATCAGTTCTAATTATTTCAAAGTGTTCATTATACTTTAGAGCTTGAAAGTGATTACCTTTTGATAGTATAAACTCATTCTTAAATTTGTGTATACAGCCACTAGAAAAATATGAATGTAGTGAATTCATGCTCTCTTTTGAATTACTATCGAATTTTCGGAAATATTTTTCATGTGTATGGAGCATGCCTCTGTAGCATTTTATTATGTTACTAAAAACAAACAAATCTACACAAAAGTTGGAAACATTGTACATTTCCCCCTGATATACCATAAGAAATAAACTTTAAATTGATTCTTTTTTTTAGTTGATTTCTTAATGTTGATTTAAATTAGATTATGTAATGATTACTATGAATGGTGTATTATGTTGTTGAAATGTCATTCATTTATCTTTTGTTATTCAAAAATACATATGATGCATATTTTTATTTAAATGTTTATCTTAATAAAATTTGTAAACACTATATAGAACTCTACAGTTATAAATCTTTTTAGTTATAAGTGTAGTCATAGTAATATTAAGCATATTTATATTTGCTGTGAATTATTTATAACTCTTAAATGTGTAGTGAAATATTTTATGAAAGATTTTCTCTAAAATTTTTAGTTAGTTTCTTTTATAGGTTGATATGTATTTAAGCAAAAACTCATTAACTTTTAAATCATTATACTTTATCTTTGATGTATAGTATAACTTCAAATTTCTTTGATTATAATTAGAAATAATCATTAATCTGTATATTATATATTAAAAAGATTATAGATATTAGATATTTAAGGATTGATATATAAAGCTATTTATATTTATGTTAGCTATAAATTGCCGTTTGGAATATTTCAGAAGTTTGAGAAACAAACTAGCAAAAACTATTTGAATTTTAAAAATAAATGATTTAGAATCTTAATGAATTTTTTAATTATAAGGAAAAGAATTGTACATAAATACATTATTTCAAACTTTTGTTTATAATTATCTGTTATTGAAAAATTACTATTTATATATTTAGAATAAATGTATATTATATTTTAGTTTGGCATTTTCTGTTGATTTTAAAATTTCATAGATAAAATATAAAATTTTGCACTCTTTGAATCTTGTATGAAGCATTATTCTGTCAAATAATGTAAACTTTTTCGTTAATGTATTTGTAGAATTAGTTCTTAAATTCTTATGGAACCATTATAAATTTCTCTGAAAATAGTTAAGATTTTTTTGCTTTTTTGTACTGTTGTATCTATTTTGTTTTTCAAATTTATTGAATTATTCTAAAATGTGGTTATAGCATTCATTCAATATAGAAAAGAAAGTATTTAGTGAACAGTAGATATAGAATATTTCTTTAGAATATATATACATATATATACTCATAAAATAATAAATACTAAATTAGATAGAAAATTAAAAATACATATAATGTATTTATATATTGTAGTTTTGTAAATATTAATTGATGTGCTTAAAAATTTTCTATAGGCTTTTAATTTTTATCTTTTTGCTATGCACCTTTAGTCTATAATGTTTTCGAGATGTTTTTTTAGAAAATGTGTTGATTTATTTTTATGAAATACATTTAAGTTAATATGGAATGCCTATCTCTGGATTTATACCCTATTTTGAATTTTTTCCCCTTATTACCATGTAGCTATATTTTTTAAAAAATAATTGTAGCAAAGGATTGGTTTGTTTTATGTAATATATTACATTTATTTTTATAAAATTTCATTTAGCTCCTAGTAGTATTTTTGTAACTATGCATTATTTGAAATCTCATGGCTCATTTGTTATAGTAAGAATAAATAAATTCGATCATTAAATTTCTCTTGGACTTTAATTCATAGCATTGATTGTTAGAAAATATTTTTCATTTAAATTTCATAGATACGAATTACTTATAACTTAAAAATGATTCACTGAGGTGAAAAAAGGTATTGGTGCTGTGCTTCCTCAAAAATGTGGAAATTAATTTTATTAATATAGTCAAACATTATTTTTAATATAGTTGATGTAGTATTTATTTTCGTATGTAATATAGTCAATTGAAGAAAGCTCAGAAGTGGTTGGAATTTAGTCCATTGTATAATAATTGCAACTCCTTTTTTGTTTTAGTTTTTGTTTAAAGTAATGAATTTTTTTCAAAATTAGTTGTTTCAAGAAAATGTAGTGGAATTGACTTTGTCCTGCAAAATTTTTTATTTTTTCTTTATTTGATTTTGTATTATTAAAGATAACTGAATTAAAATATTTTTCACTAGATATTTGTATTTTTAAAATTATGGTAGTTATTAAAATAGTGATTTTAACTAGTTGATTTTTAAAAATGTAAAGATTTAAGAAGATATTGATCTTATGATGGTCTGCATGATGTTTATTTCATTTTTGTTATCTTGCAGTTTAATTTGTGAATCAAGTTTCATGTTTTAATAAAAAATTATATATGTCTTAAAATTTCTGAAATTTTTCCTGATGGAACTTGTAATTAAATTTATTCATGGAAAACTATGAGACTTTATGGAAAGTAAATGGTTTGTATCTTGGTAACTAAAATATGGAATCAAAAATTGAAATTTTATTTAAATGCCTTACCTTTGCATTGTGTATAATTAAGGAGAAGGTAATTGATAATGTTACATATATATATATATTGTATGAAGTTCATTGTCTTGGTATCCGATCCACGTATTATGTTTCCTGTTTTTATTATGTGATTTTGCTGTGAGTGTTTGAAAATTAGCTTAATTAGAGTGTTATCTTTTATTTATATTGTTATGAATAGTGTTTATAGTTTGTTTTATAATATACTGTTTTTGATGGTAATTCACCGGAAGAGTGGGAGTAGAATTAGATGTCTAATTTAGTTGAGTTGAAAATTTCAAATGTATTTTTCCTTCTTTCTAATTAGTTGTTTCAGATGTGGAAAATTTTCTTCATCAGTGCTTTTATAATTTTCACATGTGAGATTAAAATCAAACATACCTTTAGGGGCCTTCTAAACCAGTGATCAACTACTGATACATGTACACATTCCACCTTAACTTTAGTTATATGTCTTCTGCATGCCACTTGTAATTGTTGATCTTTTATCTCTTTGAATACTCTTTCATTTAAAATAGTGTGAATATAAATGTTTTGCATACTACTGAAAATAGTCACCCTGAAATTGTTACCTTTTAGTTTCATCATTGTAAAATGCTTCGCTTAATACCAATTATTAGAACCATTATCAAATCTATATTCTTTTCTGGAAAACATTTAATTAGAATGATTTAAGAATGGAGTAGAATATTTATGTTAGGAATCATGAAAATTTATATGCAACAAAATAAAGTATCTAGGAATTTTTCTTTATTTCCAAAAAATGAAACATATATATCAAGACGAGCAACAACAATAGAAACTGAGAAATAAAGTTGCATTTTTGAATTATTAACATGATACCAGAAGCTGATTATCTAGTAAGTTCTCAAGTGGCATATTCAGTTGTAATAAAAGATCATATTTTTTTTTTCAATATAAAGGAAGTATAATTTAAATGGCTGTAGAATATGTTTAAATTATGTACATTTTTGTATTACCCCATTTATGAATTAAATTTCATTAATGAAAATGGCATAAAGTATTGTTTTATATATTTTTCTTTTTTCCTGGTAGCATACTGTAAATTGCTATTTTTGATTTTTTTTAAGGCTACATGATACCTTAAAATTTTTTTGGAGATAGTAATTCAAAAAGTGTTTCATGATTTTTTTTTTTCAGATTTTATTATTAAACCAATTTGGCAAACCATTATTTTTAAATTACTTGGTTTTTGATATTTTAAAAATTATTACTATTGATTTTATATTTCATGTTATGACAATCCCTTATGTCGTGTCTTCGTTGTATTGAAATAAAGAAGGCATTTCATTTCAGGAACAATTCTTATTTTAATTTTCTTACGTTCCACAACACAAGGGGGCACTTAATAAAATAACAACACACATCTATTAAAGTAGTTATAGAAAATAATCTTAAAGACTAAAGAAGGGAAACAGGCATTCCCTGACTCCACGTGTACACATCTCCCTTCGGGGGCGATCCAGGGCAAAAAAGGCGAGGGAAGAACGAGTTCCTGCTTCTCAAAAGAACAAGTGGTGCCCCCTGGCTGTTGCTAATCGTCAAGGGAGGTAGAGTTTAAATGTAGTTGTTACAATATGTTATTAGGAACACAGATTAGTTGGAGTATCTGACTCAATTGAATTTTAATGATTACTTTTACTGCTAAATTTAAAAAAAAATGTACATTCTAAAAGCATAAACTTCAACACTTTAAAAAAAAAACCCAACTAAAACTCAGATTTAAATTTGTTGTAATTTTTGTAATACATACTGTATTTCTTGATCCAGAAGAGATATTTCTTAAACTTCAAATAGAGAGTGCCCTGAGGAAGTAGTTTAGGAAATAACTTTCATAGCACCTATTCAGGGTACTGCAGAACTACTTCCAGATGCATCAATTTTATAAAATGGATAAAATTATAAGTTTTGGTTTAGTAACGTGCACATTAAATATACATTTTATAAAAATAACTAGCACTACTCACTCAAAATTGTGTGGATTCTCTGAGGAAATTTGATATATTTACTAATTTTTTAATGCAACACCCGTTTTCATTGTATAAAGTTTTATCATTAAGCAAGTACTTGAATCCTTACTATCTAATTTAATTATTTTTTGTGAATTCTAATCTCATTAATCACACTGCACTTCATAAGCTGGAAAATACGAGGCTCATTTAAGCATCTACTAAAAATTTTAATACCATCTTGAACCGAAAAAAGCTTGCAGTGACAAAAGTAAGAAGTACACATCCCGTAAAGGCATAGGTTTTAAAACTGGCAGCACTCAAAAAACTTCAAATATCTTTAAAACTAATTAGGAATAAAAAAATTGGCTCCAAATTCAAAATCTGATAGTCTGATTGATCACTGAAAAATGTAATTTTTAAAAAGATTTTTTCTTCGTTTAAATTTTTAGATTATTGTGTAGCCTTAAATATTCATCCAGTCCAAGTTTTCCAGAAAGACTATATTTCAATGAAGTGTTTTAATCCTGATAAACATTTGACATATAATGGTCAGTAGTCATTATGTTCAAGTAACTGTTGTTCTTTGCTTAAATTATAATTAAAAAAAATTATTGTACACTTCATATCTGCTATAATGCATACAACGTGTCATGTATCTTATTTTCCCCTTCATTTACTTTATGATTTACAACTTTTTAGAAATTGTTACCAAAACATATTTTTTTAGAGATGTTTAACAATATTTCTAAAGAGTGTGTATCATATTGTAATTTTTTATCTAGTCTCTAATATATGAATACAATTTTTTTGATTCAGCTGTCTTGTTTATGTTAAAATGCGTATTTGATAGTATCTTCCCTCTAGTTCTGTATTGCTCACACTTATTTTTGCTAAGGTTCATGTGTTTTATAGTTAATTTACCCCATTTCATAATATTTTTTAGTATTGTGATTGTCTATAGACAATCTGTTCTGTACCAGTAAGATTAAAGTTTCTATTTAATTATATTTTTATTTGTTTGTAAAAATCTTGTCCTCTGTTTCATTGGGTCACAGCATTATAAATAATAACTGAGCGCACAAATAATTCACCACATTATGTGTTGCTGGTTTGGTATTTTAGAATATTTTCTGTAGTGTTAGACTTAGTACTTTAAAAATGCTCATTTTGAATATTTGTAACAATTGTGTATTATAATAGCATTTAAATAAAATGTCTTTTCGTAAACTATTAATTCTTTAAAATGTATGAGATACTTTAAATTTTGCCTTTACTATATGTACATGCCAGTTGTGTGCTAATAAAATGTATTCTCTAGTTGAAATTGTAAATTTTTTTAGTTATTTAAGTTTAAAAAATATGTTTAAATTCTTGATTTTTAAATAAACTATGATTCAGTTCATGGAGAATCCACAGGTAATGCACAAAAATGAAACATGATTGATGTTTTTGTGTTGCCTATATTAAGGGGCTAGCTGTATTTACTACTGCTTATGCAAAGACAATAAATGTAATATTAAATAATATAATTCTGGATTTCACAATAAAACAGCAACAACAAATGAGTTCAATTGTTTTGTTGTTGTTGCTCATCTCCATGTCTAGCCAAGCTAGACCAAGTCCATGATTTCTCTCACTCTCAAAAAGTCCAACACCATTAGAGGGTCTTCATAAAGAACTTGTTTTGTAAGCCCCAGGCAGCCAAGAATGTGTTCTGGAGATGCCTGGCAGGCAGAACACCTAATACAAGGAAGAACTTTCTCTCTTTCTAACCTTAAAAGTCAAAGTTCGGAGGTGACCACTCCGGAAACGAGTTAGAATAGTTTGTTCCTGCCTGCTGTATTGAAGGGAAAAAGAACCACAAGGGCGTTTACCCTCATACCAGTGGTGAGCAGGTGGAATAGTTGATTGCTTGTTGATGTGTAGGTGGAGTGCAGTTCTGAATATGGGAGAGGGGCAGAGATACTAGCGGGTTGAGCTGCGCCATCTTTTGCTAAGGCGTCAGAAATCTTGTTGCCCGCGATGTTAACGTGCGAAGGAACTCATTATAGATGGATCTCGCGAGAAGATGAAAGACGTTTTAGTTTCTTTAAAATATCCGCTTCTGTGTTATCACCCACCTTATGCCAGTTAGAAAAATAACGAATCTCACTACGACTGTCAGATAATATCCAGATGATTGATGTTCGAACCAGGAATTCAGAGTGCCTCTTTAAGACCTGTATCAATAGCAATTTCACTGTGAAAGACAGAGAAACCATCAGAGTTTCTTAGTTTAGTGTGACTGGAATAGTTTTGGGACTCTTAATATAAATACCACTGCCAGAATGAGAGTGTTCATTCCTGCTGCCATCAGTATAGATAAGAAATGTATCATCAGGAATGTTACAAATAACTTCGAAGGCAAGTTGCCTAAGAAATTCAGGAGGATCTGAAGTCTTGTTGATATGGGCTGAGAGGTTCGGGTGGAAATACACCGCTGGGGAGACCCTCGGATGGGTCAATATAAGAGCTCAAGTGATGCGGTTTAACAGAGGGGAAAATCATATTGTCACTAATCACCTGACTATAGGGGTTATTCCTCTTCAGTCTTTGATTGCTACTCCAATTCTTTAGGAATTCAGATGTTCGATTACTAGGATTATAACTAAGGAGTTTGTTATAATATTTCACAGGTATTGAATTTCTTGGAACGCTGAGCGGCTGCAAATCAGCCTCAAAAAGGACAATCTCACTAGGATAACTGTTACGAAGGCCTGTTAAAATACGTGCAGAGCTCAGATGAACTAGCTCGAGTTTTTGAAGATTTGTCTTGGAAGCACTACAGTAAATCGGGTAACCATACTCCAAAATAGGTCTAAGAAGCTCCAAGTAGGAATGCCATTCCGTACTTCTTTTAATATTACACATTGCGTCAGGTTTCTCATAAATGTCTAATGGCAGCTAGAAAGCTGAATGTGCATTTGTCCACTATTTAACAAAAGGGCAGCAAGGCCTGAAGATGCCATTGCCAATGCAATTCGCCAGTTTCTCTTCAAAGGGAGGCACCTGAGCTATGAATGATGCGAATCTGTACTAGGATTTAATTTTTGCCGAGAGCAGCCAAGCCAAGTAGACTCTCAAAGCATCTTTTACATGCCGTATAATCATATGACATGGCTGCTGTCGATTTTAAGCATCATGAAAGTCTACCGACTTGGGCAGGGGTTAAACCCGATACAGGTACAAAAGGCCAGCGACAAACCAATCATTTTTAAATATAAAGATATATACTACCTGAAACGGCCACGCGTTGCTGTGGCTTTGTTTTAATACGTTTATTTAATATTATTCTCAGCTATTCAATGCAGTCAAATTTATTTAGCACTTACAAGTTTGGAGATTGAATTTTTAAGCATAAAACAACATAATTTTTTAAAATTTTGCATTTTATTCATCTTTTATTTGAATATAGTATAATGCATGAATTATTTAGGAAGAGTTGTTAGTAATAAAACATATATAGGAATATTTAATTTTATAACTGAGGTTAATAGCGTCGATTTTTAGCAATCTTTAATATTATTTTTTTATCATTCTAAATTATAACAATAAATTTATATAATTAATCGCTAATTGGTGCAAAATATTTTTGGTAACTTGTCTTTTGCTTACGCAAATAGATTCGGTGGTTTCCCTACACTTAAGCATGCAACATATATGTGACCATGCGATAAACATTGATTTTCTGCATTGTTTGGTCAAGATTTATTTATGGTCATCGCGAAATCCTAACGAATTGGGAATTGAAGCTTTTTGAATGATATTGCAGATTCTCACGGTATCAGTGGAATACGTGGCAAAAGGATCATTTCTTAAAATAACCATTTTGATCGCAAAGTTTAAAGATTTCCGGTAATTCTTTTGGTGACCAAACGTGTACCATTACATAATCTGGGTGACTTTAAGTAACGCAGCAGAGTAACCAGTGAACCAATCTTCAACTGTAGATTGTGAAGAAGCATTCCTAATTTATCCACGGAATTCAAAAATATTACAGTTTCGTTTACATTAACAATAGTGTCGATTGATTTAAAAGGCATTAGATCACCTGGCAGCAACCTCTGTATCTGGAAGTTTATTTCGTTAACATCAACATTTTTTTTCTTCCCAAGGAACAGGATTACACACAGAGCCAGTCATTACCTAGATAATTATACAGTATATCTCTCTCCGGGAAGACACTCTTAATCAGTTCCTTTTTCGTCTGAACAGCAGTAAAGAAATTGCCTGGCAATTTGATACATTGTGTATTTTGATACAGTTCGACTTCACTGTTTCCAATATATGTTGGTCAGAAAATATTTGCGCCGATTGATCATCTTGCAATTGAAATTGAACTCACGTGTTTATTGTCAGTTGAAGTGTTTCAACGTTTCGCAATGAAAACGATTGTTTTAAACTTACGTTTATCTCGTGAGCAAAAGTGAGCGAAGAATGGCTTGCAATGTCTGTCGGAAATCACACACACACACACACACACACCAGATGGTAATAACAAAGCACCACTGAATATTTTATCGTTGCCGTTTAAATCTTACAAAATTCTATGTAAAGCTTCGAGTGAGTGTTTATGGGCCATAGTACACTCATTGCAGGTTATGATTGAACTTTGCAGTACCGTAGCGAATACCATTCTTTTTTTTTAATATTACACATTGCGTTACAGGTTTCTCATAAATATTTAATGGCAGCTGGAATGCTGAATGTGCATTTGTCCACTATTTAACAAAAGGGGCAGCAAGGCTTGAAGATGCAATTGCCAATGCAATTCTCCAGTTTCTCCCCAAAGGGAGGCACCTGAGTTATGAATGATGGGAACCTATGCTAGGATTTAATTTTTGCCGAGAGCACCCAAGCCAAATAGACACTCAAGGGATTTGTTACATGCCGTATAATCATATGACATGGCCGCTCTCCATTTTCTGCA
This sequence comes from Trichonephila inaurata madagascariensis, assembly GCA_019973955.1. Lineage (NCBI taxonomy): Eukaryota > Metazoa > Arthropoda > Arachnida > Araneae > Nephilidae > Trichonephila > Trichonephila inaurata. The sequence continues at coordinate 79,168 of BMAV01003284.1, read as the reverse complement.
TCATGAAAGTCTACCGACTCGGGCCGGAGTCGAACCCGCAACCATAGGAACAGAAGGCCAGCGACAAACCAACCATTTTTAAATATAAAGACATATACTAGCTGACTCGACCACGCGTTGCTGTGACTTTGTTTTAATACATTTATTTAATTTTATTCTCAGCTATTCAATGGAGTCAAATTTATTTAGCACTTTCAAGTTTTTAGATTGAATTTAAGTATAAAATGTTTTAATTATGCATTTTATTCATCTCTTAGTTGAGTATAGTATGATGTATGAATTATTTACGAAGTTGTTAGTAACATATATATGAAGATTTAATTTTATAAATGAGGTTAATAGCGTTGATTTTCAGCAATCTTTAATATTATTTTTATCTCTCTAAATTATGGCAATAAATTTTATATAATTAATCGCTAATTGGCGCAAAATATTTTTTGGTAACTTGTCTTTTGCTTACGCAAATAGATTCGGTGGTTTCCCTACACTTAAGCATGCAGCAGTTTTGTGACCAAGCGATAAACATTGGTTTTGATAACATTGGTTATCACGAAAACTTAAGTTCAGTTACATAAGGGTTTCACTGCGGAATGAGAGATAATAAGCTGGAAACTCGTATAAACCTTTATTTTGGTACTCTAAAAGTTGTCTCAAAAGTCTCATAAAATCTCGTGTTCGCGTCTTAAGATATTCAAGGTCAAAAAATAGTTTTTTTGCAAATATCTCGTTTCCTATGGCTTTAATGCTATTTACACTTATTATATATATATTGTAGAGAATAAAACTTTCTATAACTTTGTTTGAAACATTTTTTTATACATCAAGCTGTTTTTGAGATAGCTAAGCGCTGCGCGTTCAACGCCCTCTATGTACAGCATAATTCAAGGTCAACCGTTAGTCACATGATACATTCGTCGTATAAAGTTTATAAACCATAAAAATATATATAGTTATAAATATTTGGCATTTTTTATTAATTATTACATTATATTTAATAATAGTTTTCATTAATCAAGGATATATTTATTTTATAACACTTACCTGTTCGTGCAGTTCAAAAGTTGTTGACATATATGCTTAAAAGTATTTTTTAACTATATTCTATTATTATATATACTAATGACATTTAAAGTAGAGAAAAAAAAATAAAATGAGTAATTTTTTAATTATATTGTTATTTAGAAATATTATTTTATATAATTATTACAATTGAAATTCGGATTTGAAGATGTTTTACAAAAATTTTAAATAAGACGAAAATGAGAGAGAGAGAATGTTAATTTTTTTCTTCCTCTTCTTCATTGTTTTCCGGTCACTTGAAAATTTCCAGTTCATTCTCATTATTTTCGTCGTCAAGGATATTTGTCTCCAAATCTTGAAGGATTTCGGGATCAAAAGTACAATTTTCATTGAGATCGCTCTCATATCTTAAAGCATTGAAGCAAGCTTGCCCATCACACCGGTCACAACCTGAAGAAAATTGCAACCCCGATTTCCTACATCCACAGCGAGAACCAAGATTCATTCCGCAGAATCCAACCCTATTTTCCTGGGGTTCTATATCATTCCTTAACCCAGTGTTTCTCAAACTGTGTGGGGCGTGTATATATATATATATATATATATATATATATATATATATATATTTATAAATGTATCACAGTACGGCACAATATATTTGATACTAAGTATCAATACTAAGTTAAGAACAAGTTTAATAATTACTAGTGATTCTTCCACATGAGCTTATCATATACAAAATTGTATGCAAAATTTAATATTTATTTTGATAATTTATAAGATTTTAAATTTAGATCGTATTGTAGCTTTAGCGTTAAAGTACATTATTATTATTGCATTCAATGCATTGTTATTGTATGGGGGGGGGCGGTGAAAATATTATGATTGTGAAAATTGGGTCGCCAATACTGGAAGTTTGAGAAACACTGCCTTAACCAACTTTGAACTTGATAATATACACGGCCAATGTGTTAATGAGCCGCTGCACTCATTGGTGGAAGATTGGACAACTGCACGGATTTATTGAGCTTTGTTAAATTGATGAATTGAGTGTAAAGAGTAGATTATCAATACTGTTCTCAGGTTTTGGAATACTGTATGCCGCCAACAAGACATACTCCATTTTCATGTAATGTTTGTGCAGGATAGTTTTCTTGGAATACTTGAGCTAGTTGATCTAAATTAGGAAGTTTCTCTAGTATTCTAATGAAAGTACCCCCCCCCTTTTTTTTTTAAAAAAAATAACTCAAATGTCGTGTCGTAGATTTTCGACTTGAATTTTGCTGTATCCAGATGCAATTGGTTTTTCATATGCTGGAGGAGACACAAGTGATATTGCTGCCAACTCTTTTGCACTTGGTTTGGTTGTACATTTTTATATGCGGTCATTGTAAAGACCAGCATCTTTTGGAATAACAATCTTAATCATCCTCATACCATGGAAAGTATTATTACCCTCAAGAGTATGGTCATTTATATCGGCATTGTCTCCAACATATTGTACTCACGTGCCTGATTCCGATGATAAAATACGAGGCTGTGAATGGTAAACTGCTGAAATTTCGTACTGTACAGTATTATAATACGAAGCTGCAAATCCCAAGCTATATAACACATCTATTGGTCTTTTAGATCCATATCTTATATGAAAAAATACAGGAAGGCTTAATAGTAGCTGTGATGAAAATCATCGTTTTCGTAAAGCAGCCATTATTATATGACTTATTGACATGCATTTTTTTAAAGTTAGTTATTTTTCATTTTCTGTGATTTTCATTACGACTTCTTGTAAGAAATGCAATAGACTTTTTGGTTTATCTTGATTTATATCATCCAACATTTTACTTGGTAGTAGATAAGACTTGGTTTCAACGACAAGTGACCGGATGTCTTCACGAATAATAGCTGCTGCAGAGCTTCTATAATTCGTAACCTTTCTTCTTTGGGATCCTTTTTTTATTATCATACCAAGCTTTTGATAATACATTAGCTTGTGTATCACGAAAAGACACTCACATACACACACATGTCGTAATTATTATATCTGTCAAATATTTTTGTTTAAGTCTCGTAATTATAGTTTTATCATCTGGTACATACCTCATCAAAACATCTCTGAGCTCTTTCAATATAAATTGAGAATCGTCGTGATTTTCGATGGTAATTAAAAATCTCTGAGACTTGATTATCTTGGCGAGGCTTTCTTTTCAGTAAATGGTAATCGATTTCAGAAATTAGTGTAGCAGAGAGTATTATATTTTGCCCAAAAGAGATCAAATCATACTCACAAAGTATATGATTTTACACTTATTCTCTGATAGAATCACCACGTTCTTCTGCTTTTTTTAAACATTGTCCTTTAACTCAAGAGTACTCACTTTACTGATCGTGTGTGCGTCTGTACTTCTCTCTTTTTAGTCTCTGCTGCTTCATCAGCTACTTGACCACAAAATAAGCTCAGCTTTTTTAAAAATCAAACGCATTACTTCTTTTACGAGGTGCACTAGTTGATGACAAAAGTTCGCTGTTTTTAATGCGACGTTTTGAGGCTGCAATAGAATTTTTACTAATGTATTCTTTTCGGCACTCGGTATATACATTCAAGGAGGTTAAAGAATTTAAAAAATCAATGTGATCGCCATTTCGTTCGATACCTGACGCTCTCAATTTTTTTAAACGGTGCACTACATTAACAGGATCGCCTTGTGAGAGTGATTCATTACATATAAACCACAAATTAGCAATAACTCTCAAACTTTACGCCCGTCGCGCGTTTCCAAAATACAATTTAAAACTAACAAATAAACGTGGTTAGTAGGAATTGGTTTATTAAAAAGGGAATTGGTCTTTACTAGACAGCTAAACATATGTCCTACAACTAGTAAAAAATAGAACTTCGAATAATAGAGGTCCGCAGGTCCAGGTATAATCTCTCTCTATACAGAAAGAAACAAATTTGAAGGCTTATACATTAAAAAAAATGTACTTCATTTTTTTTTCTACTTAAAGTGTGATTAACAGATATTAAAATATAATTAAAGTAAGTCTACAATTTCAGTTAACTACTTTTTAATTACACGAACAAATGGGGGTTATTAAAAAATTTTTCTTGATTAATGAAAAATATTACTAAATGCAATGTAATAATTAATAAACAATGCCAATTGTTTATAACTATATATATTTTTAAGGTTTATAGACTTTATACGGCGAATACATCATGTTACTAACGGTTGACTTTGCATTATACTGTAGATAGCTAAGCGCTGCGCGTCCCTCTATTTCAAAAACGGTTTAATGTATAAAAAATTGTTTCAAAGTTATAGAAAGTTTTATTATGTATATATACAGGGGCGGCTCTAGGGCCGGACAATCCGGACCCCTGCCCGGGGCGGCAAATTTTAAGGGCGGTATTTGAATCGAATTTGAAATAAATATATATTGTTGTTACAGAAAATTATATATATTTTATATATTTCCCCTGAAATATTATTGGTTGTGAATTGTGTATTTTATTTTCTTTATTTTGTACTCTGTATGTTTAATGTCACTTTTTCTTTTATGTTGAAACTTGAAAGGTCGAGGCAGGAATATATCTTAAATAATGAAATTTGATATTTTTACACATCTCTTTCACTAATATCTTTCTCCCCATCTTGGAGTGGGATCACAATAGACATTTCTTTCACCTATACGAAGTTTGTTGTCAGCTATTCAAAAGGGAATAGGGGCAATAAATATTTGGTGAAGAGCCACAGAAGACGTTTTGTTTTAGTTTTGGGTGTAGTTACTATAAGCAGGACCGGCTCTAGCAGTTTTGCCGCCCCGGACAAAAATGGAAAATGCCGCCCCTCTCTCCAATGCCGCGCCTCTCTCTCTCTCTCTCTCTATATATATGACACATTTTAACGCGTGGCTTCAGTGCTCTTCCTACGAAAGAAACCCCGTACATTCAGTAAAGAGTTTAAAGTTCATAGCTGTCATCTCTGGGTCGTTAAAATGTGTCAAGCCGGCAGGATCTCAACGAGCACTGAAAGTAAAATATGTTACTGGCATAAATGAACAATAAAAAATAACGGAAAAAGTTAACGAAAAAAAAAAAAATTTCAACGACCCAAGAGTGGAAATAAAAAAAGAACTGTTCATATTGAAAGTCAGCGAAATACCAGGAGTTATATCTGCGGAATAATACCCAGCTGAAAATAGTAGTAATACCCAATGGAAGCCCTGCTGTTAAGATTGGAATTGAATGGAGACAAGAGCATAGAATCACCAACGGAGTGTAAAACGTGGCTTCAGTGCTCTTCCTACGAAAGAAACCCCGTACATTCAGTAAAGAGTTTAAAGTTAATAGCTGTCGTCTTTGGGTCGTTAAAATGTGTCATATATATATAGACTTATTCTCTACAAACAAGATATAACATTCAACAATCACGTTCGAAACACACACACACACACACACTATTTTATGTTTTTAGATTCAAGACAATTCGAAATTAAGGACATAATTACTTGTTATTATATCAAACGAGTGAAATGTAAGAGAAGGAATCGTCGATTTCAACAGGCCAATTTCTTCGAAAAATAGAGTCTATTGATGGTGGGGATCACAAGCATTTGTTTTAACTTATAATAACTACACTCAGGACTAAAATTAAACATTTTCTGTAGCTCTCTATCTATCAGAACCTCTTATTACCCTTGTCCTCTTTTGGATAGCTCACACGGACATCGTAAGGGTGAAAGGAATGTCCGTTGTGACCTCACTCCGGGATGGGGAGAAATTTACAAGTGAAAGATGTGTAAACATATTAAATAATTTCTTGCTTTAACATATACTCCCGCCTGAAACAATTCAAGTTTAAACACAAAAGAAAACTGTCATTAAATATACAGAACATAAAATAAAAAAAATGAGATACGTTAAATGTAATACCAAATTCACACCCCATAATATTTCAGAAAATATATCAAATTCTTTGTAATAAAAAAAATATTTTTCAAATTCGATTCAAATGCCGCCCTTGAAATTTGCCACCCCGGGCAAGGGTCCGGATTGTCCGGCCCTAGAGCCGCCCCTGCTATAAGTTAAAATAAACGCTTGTAATCCCCACCAATAATAACAGATAATTATGACCTTAATTTGGAATTATTTTGTATTCTGTAAGACTTAAAATTATATATATATAGTTAAGCTGACTTTTTATTGGTTATTCAAGGTTTATAGGTGTGCATCTATGTGAAAAATTTTAAATTATAATTTTTTGCTTTCGAGAGAGGGGCGGCATCTTCCATTTTTGTCCGAGGCGGCAAAATTGCTAGAGCTGGCCCCGATATATATTGTAGAGAAAAGTGTAAATATAGCATTAAAGACAAGAAGCGAGATATTTGGGGGGGGGGGGACGGGATTTTTTGACCTTGAATATCTTAAGACGCGGACACGAGATTTTATGAGACTTTTGAGACAACTTTTAGAGTACCAAAATAAAGGTCTACGAGTTCTCAGCTAATTATCTCTCATTCCGTAGTGAAAGCCTAATATAACTGGACTTAAGCTTTTGTGATGACCATCAATAAATCTCAAAACCAAACAATGTCAATTTGGGCCTTGGATTTAGAAAATCCATGTTTATCACATGGTCACAAAACTGCTGCATGCTTAAGTCTAGGGAAACCACCGAATCTATTTGCGTAAGCAAAAGACAAGTTATCAAAAAATATTTTGCACCAATTAGTGATTAATTACATAAAATTATTTATGGACATAATTTAGAATGATAAAAATAATATGAAAGATTGCTAAAAATCAACGCTATTAACCTCATTTATAAAATTAAATCTTCATATATACGTTGTTGCTAACAACTTCGTAAATAATTCATGCATTATACTATTCTCAACTATGAAATGAATAAAAGGCAAAATAAAAAAAAAAATTTATGTTGTTTTATGCTTAAATACAATCTTCAAAGTTGTAAGCGCAAAATAAATTTGACTGCATTGAATAGCTGAGAATAATATTAAATAAACGTATTAAAACAAAGCCACAGCAACGCTTGGCTGGGTCAGCTAGTATACGTCTTTATATTTAAAAGTGGTTGGCTTGTCGCTGACCTTCTGTACCTAAGGTTGCGGGTTCGACCCCGGCCCAAGTCGGCAAACTTTCACGATGCTGAAAATCGACAGCGGCCATGTAGTATGTTTATACGGCATGTAAAAATTCCCTTGAGTGTCTATTTGGCTTGGGTGCTTTCGGCAAAAATTAAATCCTAGTACAGGTTCGCATCATTCATAGCTCAGGTGCCTCCCTTTGGAGAGAAACTGGCGAATTGAATTGACAATTGCATCTTCAAGCCTTGCTGCCCCTTTGTTAAATAGTGTACAAATGCACATTCAGCTTTCTAGCTTCCATTAGATATTTATGAGAAACCTGACGCAATGTGTAATATTAAAAGAAGAACGGAATGGCTACGGTATTGCAAAGGAGTTCAGTCATAATATGCAATGAGTGTACTATGGCCCATAAACGCTCACTCGAAGCTTTACGTAGAACTTTGTAAGATTTAAACGGCAACGACAAAATATACGGTGGTGCTGTCCTATTACTGTCTTGTGATTTCTGACAGACATTGCGAGTCATTTTTCGCTCACTTTTGCTCTCGAGATTAACGTAAGTTTAAAACAATCATTTTCATGGCAAAACGCTGAAACACTTCAACTGACAATAAACACGTGAGTTCAATTTCAATTGCAAGATGATCAATGGGAACAAATATTTTCAGACCAATAGCTGGATAATGGAAACAGTGAAGTCGAACTGTATCAAAATACACAATGTATCAAATTGCTAGGCAATTTCTGTACAGACAAAAAAGGAACTGATTGAAAGTGTCTTCCCGGATATACTGTATAATTATCTAGGTAATGACTGGCTCTGTGTGTAATCCTGTTACTAGGGAAGAAAAAAAAAAAAATGTTGATGGTGACGAAATAAACTTCCAGACACAGAGGTGCTGCCAGGTGGTCTAATGCCTTTTAAATCAATCGACACTATTTTTGTGATGTAAACGAAACTGTAATATTTTTGAATTCCGTGGATATATTAGGAATGCCACCTCACAATCTACGGTTTAATATTGGTTCACTTATTATTCTGCTGCGTTACTTAAATGCACCCAGATTATGTAACAGTACACGTTTGGTCATCAAAAGAATTACCGGGAATCTTCTTAAAGTAACCATTTTGATTGCAAGGTTTAAAAAAGAAATGATCCTGTTGCCACGTATTCCTCTGATACCGTGAGAATCTGCAATACCATTCAAAAAGCTTCAATTCCCAATTCGTTAGGATTTCGCGATGACCATAAATAAATGTCGAAATCAAACAATGTCAATTTGGGCCTTGGATTTAGAAAATCCATATTTATCGCATGGTCACAAAAATGTTACATGCTTAAGTGTAGGGAAACCACCGAATCTATTTGCGTAAGCAAAAGACAAGTTACCAAAAATACTTTTCCCCCAATTAGCGTTTAATTATTTAAATTTATTTATTGTTCTAATTTTGAATGATAAAAATAATATTGAAGATTACTAAAAATCAACGCTATTAACCTCATTTATAAAATTAAGTCTTCATATATGTGTTGTTACTAACAACTTCGTAGATAATTCATGCATTATACTATGCTCAAATAAGAGATGAATAAAATGCAAAATTAAAAAAAAATTTTGTCTTAAGCTTAAATTCAATATTAAAACTTGTAAGCGCAAAATAAATTTGACTGCACATTGAATAGTTGAGAATAATATTAAATAAGTATTAAAACAAAGCCACAGCACAACGCGTGGTTGGGAAAGCTAGTTCATATACGCAGAAAAATATAAGTATTACTCCCCCTCCCTTAACTGGTTTTCCCTTGAATGTACGGGCTACCGAAAACTAGCCACAAAGATTTTGCCCAATGAGGACCTCCTTTTTTGAAAAGGAGGTATTAACATGAAAGTTTTTTTATAAGTAGGAGATAAATCTTTAAGATTTACGAAATATTATTTATAGCATGCAAAGCGTACTTACAAAAAGCAAATATTTAAGTGTTTTGGGTTTTACAATTATAAAATAAAAATTAGTATGAAAACTTTAAAATTTAAATTTAAAATAAAATTCGCTTTCTGTCCAATATTATTCTTATTTATATGCAGTAAAAAATGTGCCTTTTTTTGGAACATTTTAGGCAAAAAATGTTGACCACTTAAAATTTTCACTATAAAACTAAGAACGTAATGTTAATTTAAACGTAACCTACAGCCACGCGACGTGCTCTTACTTTCGGCTGTAATTTTCTCGCTAATCTTGTTTGGGTACGACGAATCGAACGGAAGCAGAGAAAATGCGCAAGGCAAGGGACATTGTAGAACGGAAAGACAGGGCGATTTATATCTAACATAATCTGTTAATGATTTTTAAGTGATGTACAGCAGCGCTCCGCAACCTTTTTATCGCTGCAGACCGGTCAACGTTTGATAATTTTACGGCGGCCCGCTGAGGGTGGAATATGTTGATTGTTTATATTTTAATTGTTTTGATTTAACAATTTTAATTTAGTTACATTTAAATATGCCTTCAGAATAAAATATAGTTAAACCAAAAATGAATAAAAGTGATTTAACGTGGAATATCCGTGGAAAGTTGCACAAATCCGAGAGAAACGCACCTCTTTAAATAAAATGGCAATTGTTTTATGTTCCTTAGGCGGTCCGGCACCATTTGATCTACGCGGACCGGGGGTTGTGGATCACTGACGTAGAGTACCAATAAGAATCGTTCCGTGATCAATTGGTTACCCACGCCTGCTCTAATCCTTAATTTCCGGAATACTTTCATTTCTTGATTCTCTAAATTTAGTAAAATAAATCAACTTCGATCCAAGAAATTCAGAACTTTTATGCTTTTATTTAAATAACAGTAAGGCCTCCCGATTTAATTTAGTTACATGTACACGGGTGCCCATTAAAAAGTAGTCCTTATTTCATTTCGATAAATAAATGCAAGCTTTTCAGATTTTAAATATATATATATATATATATATATATATATATATATACTGATGTAAAAAGGTAACAGAATGGTTATTTTCAGATGTATCTCATCAGTATTTGAGTAATATATTTTGTAAGAACGTAACTTTCGAGTTAGTTTCCACCACCAGTAAAGCAGAGAAAATATTTCTCCTACTTCAATAGAGATGGCGCTATGTATCTGAAGGAGGAATTAAAGCTTTGATCCTCATTTCCCATACTTTTCACAAATATTATTCTACAATTTCGGAAGCAATGCTTCGATATTTAATTTTCCATTCGTTACACAACTATGATTTCTTCTGTATTCCTAAAAAGAAATACAAGAAATATTCAGCCAAAAAATTCTGAGATTTTTATAGCTTTATATTTTTGTAGGCATCCTCCTCCAAGTCACTTCATGTAAGATGCTCCTTGCAAAGGCGCCATTTTGATTCGACGAATACAAACCTTTTAGACTTTGAAAAAAAGAAATAAATATATACTTTGCTAACAAAAAAAAAAAAAAAAAAAAAAAAAAAAAAAAAAAAAATTTGTCTTGCCTTCACGATAAATTTTCTTTGTTAATGAATTAACAGGTTAGTTAATTAATTAAAATAATAGTTTATTTATATTAGGATTTGCGATCCCGTGGTATAGTTTCAATATCGGATTACATTATCCAGATAACAGGATTGGTCCTGGGATTAGGACTGGATTATTTATGAAAAATACACATTAGCTTGGTTGAAATGACATAATAAAACTGAAAACATAATTATAAAATTGGTTTAACATTATTATTTATTGAAACAAATAAAAAAAAAGTTAATTCATCGTAAAAAACAAATAAAAAATAGTACATTCTTTTTATGAATTCATTAAAAATTGACCAATTTGAATTAAAAAAATCGAAATGTTTGAAAATTTCCAAAATCTTATTTAAATTTAAAACAGAATGAAAGCCCCTATTTTATTTTCATTGAAACACTGTATTTTTATATATTTAATATATTTAGAATTGATAACTGCAGGGGGAGGGCGTAAGACATTCTGAGGCAGTAGATTTTTCAAAATTAAAATTATGAAGTCTGAACCTAATCCTTTTTCGCGACAAATTCACATATACCTGTACACAGCTTGTAAAAACAAAGAATAGAATAGATTTACATAAGTTTTATCTTAACAATTTTTTTTACTTATTCAATTATCACAGAATTAATACTTTTCTTTTTTTAAAAAAAATCTTATTAGCACATATAACACTAGAGAAATTAATCCTAATAAACAGTCAAATTAACTCTAACAAAAATGCTCGAAAAACAGACTTCAATATTAAAAATAATAATAAATACATTGTATATTTCTCAGTCCAATAAAATTCCGTCTCTTAGCTTCTTCAAAAAAGGCCTTTTCGAAATATTTGTAACATTAGAATATTATTACGTGCAATCTGATTTGAAAATATATAATGATAACAATATAATATTACTAAATTTATCACTCTGTAGATTAAAAAAAAACATTGAAATAACTCACCTATAACTGAGTTAATTTACTAAATTTTAAGAAAAAAATTCAAAGAAATGTCTTTTTGATACTTCAAACAGGAATAACAGCTTTTCAGAATATACTTATGATAACAAAGTAATATTAGTAGAAATATCTCTTGATGTATTTAAAAAAAAAAAAAAAAAAAACTTTTATATATTGAGTGATTGAATATTAACGTCGCACTGTTTAGCTACACGAGGGCTTTTGGCGAAGGACCTTGTAATTTTGAACCATGGTCGAGTGACGAGAACGACACCCGAGCTGGCACCCTCTCTCCTAACTACCACGCCACACCAACTGGAAAACGTTTGTTCTCTCGACAGATTCAACGTGCATCGCTCCCCTACACGCCGGGTTTTCAGTGGTACTGGGCTCAAACTCATGACACGCCAGCCACTCTGCCGTTACCTTGACAACTAGGGTTCCACGAGTCACCATAAGAAATGGAAAAGAAAATTAATAATGTATATGCAAAATTGATTCACGTTCTCTGTGAAGTATCTAGAGCTCATCCCAATCGTTGAAACTGAAAATGCGACCCATCCAGTATAGAGGTCAGTGATGTTGATTGCTGTACCGGTGCGCCTGGGATCGAATCCCGGAAAAGGCATGGATGCTTGTAAATGTATAGTGCTTTCGTGGCATGGGGGTACGCTAAACAGATATTGAGCTGAAAGTCCCGTCGTGAGGCTGGTGGAAGGGGAAGAGAGCTGGGAAACCCCTGACCACCCTTAGGGTATTCCACTTCAAAATTAGCGTGGAATCGTGCCAAATCACACTGTCACCTGTATGGTGCTCAAAACTACGGCTATCGATAGGCGTAAATGTAGCCCTTTGCCGCAATGAATTTTGCCGGTATGATGTTAATGTCAATCTGGTGGTATAAGTAACGACAAAACATGTATATACACATGCACATTTATACATATAATTTTTTTTAACTTTATTTTTTATACATAATAACTTTATTTTTTAATATAATACGATAAAAGAAAAATAATTTTTCATCTTGAGGTTACTCCCAAACATCTTATTGTTCTAAGGCGGGGGGGGGGGAACCTTTTAGAGAAGAGTGCCACTATGTGATAAAAAAAAATTATGCGTGCCACTTCAAACTTTTCCAACAAACAAAAGAATATGAAAAGATGAAGAAATGTTACTTATAAGCTTATTTTGTGGAATTTTTACGCAAATAACACACATTTTATGCAAGTCTAAGTATATATATATAGTGGAAATTAAAAATATATATATAATAAATAAGACAAAAGTACGAATTTAGTTTTATTGCTAATTTTTTTTTACCAGTTTCAATCCGTTAAGCTAGGTATAAAATACAAATAAGTAACGAGAAAAATTTAATTCTAAATAATTATTTAGCAGTCGGTACTTACTTAATGTGGTTTTTCAATTTGTAGATTTTTTACATTAGGTTTCTTTCTCGAAGATGCCAACAAAATCGGGTTAATTTAGGTGTGCATTAGTTTTTCTTTTTCCCCTAAAACCGATACAAAAAAAAAAAAAAAAAAAAAAAAAGAGAGAAAAAGTGTGTTTACAAAAGATATATGAACAATTAGGGTTTTAAAAGAAGAATGCTTTCCTTGTTATCTTAAATTTAAATTATTTACATGTCTTATAGTAACGGTAAGAAAAGCTAAGCCTTAAAGCCTATCTTCACTCTTGAAAAGCAAGAACTCACTGGGCAGTTCATTGTTTTCTTCCAGATAATTTAAAACACGCTCCCTAAAATTCCAGAATCTCACGAATGCATTTTCTTTGGGAAACCAACGTACACAACAATGAAGGAGTGTTTTCTATATTATAATTTTTATTGTAATTTAATTAAGTGTACTTAAAATATATTTTTTTAATGTTTTGTCTGAGACAACCAACTTTCAATAAAACAGTACAAAAATTTTAATAATTATTAAATTTTCAAATTTTTTAATTTTTCAGTAAGTCTTCGCGTGGCACTCTTACAACTCTGCCGTGCCACACTGTGGCACACGTGCCGCGGGTTGGCCACCCCTGTTCTAAGGGTTCCGTGAGTCGAAAAAGTTTGAAGACCCCTGTTCTAGGGTGTATGCCAAGATGTCTTATTTAATGTTAGGATTTGTCTGTTTTACTACAAACTGAAAAAATTCGTAGAAAAATAGATGTGGCATCTAGACTAGCTCACTTAATTGTTCCCGATGAAAAAATCTATACTAGAACATGTATTTCGATCAAGAATATTAATTCAGTTTTTTTATTGTTTGCAACTATATACCTATTACAATATATTATATTAAATTAAAAAAATAGAAGAAACACACGCGTGCAAAGCTTATTCAAGAAATACTTACTCTAGACGAGTTGTTAACGAAAGCTGTCCGATGCCTTTCCTAACTACTTACGAAAGTGAAACGCATTTTTTCATCACTTTATATTAAAATTAAATAAATATAAAAGCTGTTTCGCGAAAGCGTAGAATCGGATTTTAAATATTACACCTTATGCAACAAAAGGTGTAAAAAAATAGAGCATCATTGTTCCCATTAAAATTTTTAATTAACACTATTAAGTAACTTATTTGTAATTATTATTTTGTAATATTTTCGCATCGAAACCGTAGAATCGGATTATAAATATTACATTTGATGCAACAGTTGTAAGAAAATATACATCATCATTCTTTCCATTAAAAATTTTGATTAACACAATTAACTTATTTGCAATTAGTATTTTGTAATATTTTCGCATCATTAGATGCTTAATGTTGTCTTAAATTAAACATTTTTGCTTATTGTGAAATTAGATAACAATGAGAATTTGCAAATATGTAGTGTTAGTACAAATGCACTCATTTGGAAAAAAGTTTTTGAAAAAACCTTGTCTGAAAACTTAATTATGAATTTTTAAAGAAACTGTGGAATGCGGAAATTAATTTCCAGATTTCAAAGCTTACCTGAATGTTTCATTTCTAGAAATTTAATCCCTTAACCGGTTATTTTTTTTAACACAAAATGTTTCAAGAAAAGGTATTTTTTACCATCATTTTACTTTTGAAATGGCTTTTCTCCAGCTTACATTAACCTGTAATTTTGGAACTTTAATCCATCAAATATGTTACCAAGACAAATGTATTTTTTTTTTGTTAAAGTTTCTCATTACTCTACAATAAGTTTTTCTTCGTGGGATTTTTTTTTTGATTAAATGATTTATTGTATTCTTATACAACTAAAATAATTTTTGAAACATTTTGAAGTAATTTTAAGTTGTTCAAATTTTTAAATTTTCCAAAATGTTTTTAGTAACTGTGTAAGATGTCATTCTTAAATGTGAACTGATGTTTAGTTGGAAAATGTCTTAGTACACTTAACGTTCAACGTATGGTTTTTTCTCTACGGAACTCACATACTGCACGATCTTTTTGTAGTTAAAATCTATATTCATTCGTGTAAGAATGATGAAACCCACGTGGCCTCTACTGATCATATTATTATACATATATATAAATATGCTACTATTAATTCCCTTAACTAGTTTTCCCTTACACCGTACGTACGTGCTATGGAAAACTAGCCACAACCATTTTGCCCGTACGTCGTACGGGCACTGATATTTTCTTCTTTCTATCATAGACTTTCACATGTTATCAATTCTTAGAGTGAGATTATTAGTGATGTTGTCTTTAAGACAGTGCTTCTCAAAGTTGCAATACTCGCAACCCAATATTTAATCATTTTTATCGCCCCCCCCCCATACAATAACAATGTACTGAATTCAATAATACTATACTTTGATGCTAAGACTACGATACGACTTTAATTTCTTAAGCACCCCCTGTGTATAAAAACGTCTCGCTAAGCCAAAGCCTTTATTTCTCCAGACGTATATATACGTCTTTCGGAAGTAAGATTTTTTCTGTGCAATGCTATCCGTAAAATTATTCCAAGTCTTTAGAATACAATAAAAGGTCCTTCACAATGTTTGCGAAAGATTTACTTATTTCAGATTATTTTTGCTCCTTTCTTCTTTCCCCCTCCATCAATACATCACATACGCGTGCCCACGTTGAAAACGGTTGGCATTGGGAAGCAAATCGCGAAACTAATCAGCGGCACACACACAGTCAATGTTTAATTATAAACCATACAAAAATTATCAAGATAAGTGTTAATTTTTTTTATAAATTATATATATGACAATCCCATAGGGTCACTGGTAATTAATAAACTTGTTTTTAACTTAGAATTGTTATATTAATTATAAAATACATTGTGTAGCACTGATATATTTATAAGTGAATATATCAGTGTAAATGTGTATTTTATTTTTTATTATGTCAGAATGTATTTTGTTTGTTTCAGAATTTTTTTTTTTAAATAATCTTTTGTTCTCGACTTTTCAATAGGCTCGCGCCCCCCTTGTAGAGTTGCCATGCCCCCAAGGGGGGCACGCCCCACAGATTGAGAAACACTGCTTTAAGACATGTAGTTTGTCCATGGCACTGTAATACTTCTCATACAGGATTTTTTTTGTGGTGAAGGCTAGAATTTTTCACTGAAGAATTTTTTGAAAATATTTCATAAAGAACTGGCATTGTGTGTGCGACAAGAAAATCTGCAATTTGTCGCTTGAGAAGAAATGCAAAGATTATCCAAAAAGGCCGATATTATCTGTCTCCACACACACACACACGTTTGAAAAGGAGGTAAAAACATGAAAGTTTTTTTGTATGTACGGGATAAATTCTTTTAAGATACATTATTCATAGCATGCAGAGTGCTCTTATAAAAAGCCAATATTTAGGGGTTTTGTGTTCCACAATTATAAAATACAGTGAAAACTTAATTAAAATGAAAATTAAATAAATTGAAAATTAAATTAATATTCGCATTCTGTCAATTATTTTGTTTAGTTATATAGAATAAAAAAATTGTTTTTTTTGGACAAAAAAAAAATGACCACTTAAGGGGTTAATTGTTGTAATAATTAAACAAATAAAATCAATTTTCACTATAAAACTAAGTGAGTGAATGAATATTAACGTCACACTGTTCAGCTACACGAGGACTTTTGGCGACGGACCTCATAATTTTGAACCATGGTCAAGTGACGAGAACGACACCTGAGCTGGCCCCCCTCTCCCATCTACCACATCACACCAACGGGAGGACGTTTGAGCTCTCAACAGATTTAGCGTGTATCGCTGCCCTACACGGCGGGTCTTTAGTGGTACTGGGCTCGAACTCATGACATGCCAGCCATTGATCCGATACCTTGACCACTGGGCTACCACAGCCCTCTATAAAACTAAGACGGTGTCGTAAAGCTAAAATTAACCTATAGAGCACAACATGCATTAAATTAAATTTTTTGTAATTGCTTTCGGCTGAAATTTTGTGGCTACTCTTGCATGGATTTGATGAATCGAACGAATAGGAGAGAAAATGCGTGAGGCAAGGGACAGTGTAGAAAATGGAGATTTGTGTCTAACATAATCTGTTAATTGTGTTAAGTAGTGAAGCGTGCCACTAAGAATTGTTCCGTGTTCCAAAGATCACCGACGCCTACTCCAATCCTTATATATAATTTTCCAAATATTTTCATTAATATGATTCTCTAATTTTAGATTGATTGAATATTAACGTCGCACTGTTCAGCTACACGAGGGCTTTTGGCGACGGACCATGTAATTTTGAACCATGGACGACACCTGAGCTGGCACCACCTCTCTCATACTTACCTCACCACACCAACGGGAGGACGTTTCAGCTCTCGACAGATTTAAGGTGCATCGCTGCCCTACACGGCGGGTCTTTAGTGGTACTGGGCTCGATCTCGTGACAAAGCCAGCCACGATCCGATACCTATACCACTCGGCTACCGCGGCCACCTCTAATTTTAGTAAATAGTAAACATCGACCCAAGAAATTCGGTTTTTATGCTTTTATCTAAATCAGTGATTCCCAAAGTGGTCTATATAGACCACCAGGGTCACCAGTATAGAAGAGAAATATTTCTCCCAATCCAATAGAGATGGCGCTGCGTATCTGAAGGGAGGAATTAAAGCTCAATTTCCCAAATTTTTCACAAATATCATTCTACAATTTTATAAGCAATGTTTCGGTCTTTAATTTTCCATTCGTTACACAACTATGATTTCTCCAATATTCGTAAAAAAATAAAGAAATTTCAGTCAAGAAAAATTCTGAGATTTTTTATACCTATATTTGTTTGTAGGCCTCCTTCCCCACTAAGTAGCACGTTAGGCAAGATATTCCGTGCAAAGGCGCCATTTCGATTCGATGAATAACTACAAACGTTTCAGATTTTGAAAAAAAGATAAATATATACTTTGGTACAAAAAGAATAACAGAAGAGTTATTTTCAGAATATTAATGTTTTTTTTTATATATTACATAAAGTACTGTTTGAGGATTTACTTATTAAATTGTAAAATGTATACTGTTTCTAAAATACTCAGTATCGTTTGCTTCCACATTAAATATCAGAAAAATAATTAAGAAAATAGTCTTAGCTTCACGCTCAATTGCTTTGTAAATAAATTAACAGGTTATTTAATTATTTATAATAATAGTTTATTTATATTAGGGTTTGCAATCCCGTGCTATATTTTCAGTCCCGGGATTACATTATCCAAATTCCGGGATTGGTTCTAGGATTAGGACTGGACTCTATTTATGAAAAATACTTACACATTATAGTATGGTTGAAATTACATAATAAAACTGAAAACAAAATTATATATATAAGAGAAAATGGTTTAACATTAATATTTATTGAAATAAATAAAAAAACTTAATTCATCGAGTAAACAAATAAAAAATAGTTCATAATTAAATCAATAAAAACAGTACAATTTTAATTCATTAAAAATTGACTCATTTGAATTAAAAATTGAGATGTTTGAGATTTTCCAAAATATTTAAATTTAAAACAGAATAAAACGCCCTTATTTTATTTTCATTAAAACACTATTTTTATATGTTTAATATATTTAGAATTGATCACTGCATGGGGGAGGAGGGGAGGGGGGAAGACATTCTGAGGTATTAGAGTTTTCAAAATTAAAATTATGAAGTCTAAATTGAACTTTTTTTCTCCGACAAACTCACATATATACCTGTACACAGCATGTAAAAAAGATAAAATTTTTGTAAATCCATTCTAACTTAAAAAATTTTCTACTCATCCAAATCCCACAGAATTAACACTTTCCTTTTTTTAGAAAAATCTTATTAACATATAACATTAGAAATTAATCATAGTAAACAGTTAAATTAACTCTAATAAAAATGCTCGAAAAACAGACTTCAATATTAAAAAGAATAATAAATACATTGTATATTTCTCAGTCCAATAAAATTCTGCCTCTTAGCTTTCTCAAAAAAGGTTTTTTAAAAATATTTTTAACCACATTTAAATATTATTACATGGAATCTAATTTCATAATATATTTATAATAACAAAATAATATTACTAAATTTATATTTCTCTATAGATTATATAAAAAAGAAAAAAAACCCATTGAAATATAACATACCTATAACTAAGTTAATTCACAAACTTTAATATTCAGAAAGAATTTTGAAGAAATTTCGGTATTTCAAACAGCAATAACAGCTTATGAGAATATACCTATAATAACAAAAAAATATTTGTAAAGTTATCGCTTGATGTATAAAAAAAAGAGAGAAAAATCTAAAAAAAAATCTTTTATAGGTGACTTAACATGTAATTAAGAAAAATGATTCATGATTCATTCACACAGAGAGAAATCAAAATTCATCATGAACATCAGACAAATAAATGGAAATGAGCGACAGTTTTTTTTAAATTGGGGAGTGAGCGAATATTAACGTCGCACTGTTCGTTCGGCCATCCGAGGGCTTTTGGCGACGTCCCTCGTCCTTTTGAATCATAGTCTAGGGACCAGACGATACCTGAGCTGGCACCCCTTCGCCTAACAACCATACCACACCAACGAAAAAGGACGTTTAAGCTCTCGACAGATTTAACGTGCATCGCTTCCCTACAAGGCGGGTCTTCAGTGATACTGGGCTCGAACTCATGACACGCGCTAGCCACAAGTACGTTTCCTTGACCACTCGGCTACCGCGGCCACTTTATTCCTGGAGAACAGCAATGAATGTTGCGCAATGTCTCGTTTCGGAAGGGAAAAAAGTTCTCTATATAAATTTTCTGAGAATTAAATTCTTAGAAAATTTTGATGAGAAAAAAAAATTTCAAAATATAATTCAGAGATAAGCTAGATCTTGGGATTTTATTTTAATCCCGGGATTTGTGTGAAGAAACACTGGGATCTTGGGGCTGCCAACCCCGATTTATATTTATCTCCGTTTTATCCGTTTCATCCTCTCTTTCCAGGAATTTCAGATATATCTTTAAGAAAAGTTTTTATTCTTTTTGACGTGAATACGTCTTTAAAATTGCTTCTGTAGTGGGAGGTAATTAAAAAAAAAAGAATGATAACGAAATCGGGGGATACAGTTTGCTGTTGCAGTTACATATCTATCATGTCTATACAAAATTCAATTACACCACTGGATAGCTAAAGGATCAGAGAATTTATTACGTTAAGTAAGGACTGTGACTCATCGCACACGGTGGAGGAGGGGGGGGGGAGCGCCGCCAATTTGAGGTAATTTTGATGTGTATTGAGATTTTTCATTTAGTATAACTTTTGACTTGGAGAAGCTGCGACGTTCGTTTTAGTTTCAATCGTCAGCTCTCATCAAAATCTTTCGATTGTACTTAAAACATTAGTGTAAAATAGTATCAATGAATATAATAAGGTGTCAAAATGAAAAAAGTATTATCAAAAATATATAATGTCGGCCTATACGTGTCAGAAAGCCAAGTCCAAATACAGAAATCGTATAGATTGGAAATGACTTCTCAAGAGCAATATCGAATGGCACCATTAAAACATCATAAGACGGAATCAAGCAGTTCCGAGAAGGTAAAACAATGAATGTGATCAAGCGGATAAATGACGGTGTCCGTACATCTGCAGCTGGGGCAGTTGAAATTATGGAAGTGCATGATGAAATGGAGGACCCGGAGGACTTCTTAGTGTTCAAATATGATTATAACATACATAAATAACATTTTTTATAAAAAATATTTCCCGTTACGTGTTACTAATGTGCCACCTGATAGGCAAAGGCCAGATCGAGGCCCACGAAATTCATCACGGTAAAGGGCTAAGTGACGCCTGTCGTTAGGCGTAGCTTTGAGCACCATATAGGTCACAGTACGATTTGGCTCGGTCCACCCCAATTTAGAGGGAGAACACTCTGGGGGTGGTCAGAGGCCTCCCACCTCTCTTCCCCTTCCACCAACCACACGAGAGGACTTACGGCTCGACGGCTATTTAGAGTACCCCCATGCCGCGAAGGCACTAAACATTTACAAACATCCATGTCTTCTCCGGGATTCGAACCTAGTCCCTACGGCACAGCAGTCAGCGTCGCTAACCACTATACCGGATGAGCGACTTTTTTATTTTTTTATTTAGCTATGTGCAGAAATATTAAACGAAGTATTATCAATATAAGTCGAAAATACGGACACACATTTGATGCTACAAATTTAATTAAGAATTTTATAGCGACTAAAATTATAAGAGTAAATACATATCTTATAACAGCGGTTCTTAAACTTACGATCGCCGCGATCTTCCTTTATGTATCAGCCTGTCATCACGGACCCCTAGGATTTTGAACACCCCTCCTGACTCTCAACATACGGCTGAATGATTTAAAGGTTCCTCGACAATCCTAAGACTACATCTGCTACTTCAACATACTTTTTTAACACTTCTTTTTCTTCTAAGAAAACACTAAACATCTAATTATAAAAATGTTACAAAATATTAATTAAAAAATAAATTAATAATGTACTGAATTGTGTTATTTACCGTGAAATCCGACGTATAACGCGCACTTTTAATGCAAAAAGAAAGATCGAAATGTACGGGTGCGCGTAATACGCTGGGTACAAAAATGATAGGTTTAAAAAAAAGAAAAGAGAGAAAAAAAAAAAAAAAAAAACAACACCAAAAGTGGCAAAAAAAAAAAAAACATATAAAAAATAAAAAAAAACCGTTTTTTTAAAAAAAAAAAGACACATATCTCACAAATATATATATATATATATATATATATGAGTTTTAGTGCTAGAAGTGTGTGTTCTATTTTTTCAAAAACCTGGGTGAGAGTGAGTGAATATTAACGTCACACACTTTTCAGCTACACGAGGGCTTTTGGCGACGGACCACGCAATTTTGAACCATGGTCAAGTGACGGAACGACACCTGAGCTGGCACCCCCCTCTCCTAACTACCACACTACACCCACGGGAGGACGTTTGAGCTCTCGACAACTTAGGTCTTTAGTGGTACTGGGCTCGAACTCGTGACAAGGCCAGCCACAATCCGATACCTTGACCATTTGGCTGCCGCGACCCCTCGAAAATCTGGGATACTACTTCGAATAAATGACTTCAAAACAAAAGAGCATTACATAAGTGCATTTCAGGTTTCTTCGTAAAAAAAGGGTAGTTCGAGCCCAGTACCACTAAAGACCCACCGTGTAGGGCAGCGATGCACGTTAAATCTGTCGAGAGCTGAAACGTCCTCCCGTTGGTGTGGTGTGGTAGTTAGGAGAGGGGGGTGCCAGCTTAGGTGTCGTCCACGTCACTTGAGCATGGTTCAAAATTACGTGGTCCGTCGCCAAAAGCCCTCGTGTAGCTGAACAGTGCGACGTTAATATTCAATCAATCAATCGTAAAAAAGGGTGCGCGCGTTATACGACGAATATATACCTAAAACCAAAAAATACACAGTCCAAAAGTATAGCTGTGCATTATACGCCGGATTTTACTCTAAATGTTCTTATGAGAAGGATGGTGTTGCATTTCTCTTACAAGTGATGTAATATCAGGTATAATATTTGAAATTCGTTGTCTCAATTCCCGTTCTACGCTTTCTGGACTGAATTTTAAGATAAAGAGAGCTAAAATTAATTAATTCATTAAATGAGAGACGTTTGTGGACCCCTAGATAGGCCCTGGGGACCCTTGGGAATACGCGAACCACAGTTTAAGAATCGCTGTCTTATAATATTTTTAAAAGATAATTTACCATAAAATACGGCGTATAACGCGCATTCATACTTTCAAGCTATATTTTTTATTTTTAGTTATATTCGTCGTATAACGCGCAACCCCTTTTTTAGGAAAAAGCTAGGTTTGCAATACCGGGATATCGGGATTACATTATTTAAATCCCGGGATTAGGATTGGACTATTTATTAAAAATACTTACACATTAGTATAGTTGGAATTGCATAATGAAACTGAAAATATAACTAAAAATTGGTTTGATATTAATATTACTGAAATAAATAAAAAATTCATCATAAAAAATAAAAATAGTACATAATAAAATTGAAAAAAAAAATTTCATTTCTTTTGTTTCTGTAAATAAGTTTTTAAAAAACCCAGCTCGTCCAGTGTTTCATCGTTTAAACGGCTTCTTATTTTAATTACAAATTGTGATGCCGAAAAAAATGCTCGTTTTCGGAGATTCTATACTTTTAAATATTATCGTCACTAAATACGAGTATGTTCTTTTCAGGTATATAGTCACCACGTCTCCCCATCCATTTTTTTTTAAAAAAAGAGACATTTCTTTTTGAAGTGTAACGGAGTCTCAAATCTAATAGACTGCATATTTTTGGTGCATATATCTCTTTGATTGAATATTAACGTCGCACTGTTCAGCTACACGAGGGCTTTTGGAGACGGACCACGTAATTTTGAACCATGGTCAAACGACGTGGACGACACCTGAGCTGGTACCCCTTCTCCTAACTACCACACCACACCTACGGGAGGACGTTTCAGCTCTCGACTGATTTAACGTGCATCGCGCTGCCCTACATGGCGGGACTTTAGTGGTATTGGGCTCGAACTCGTGACAAGGCAAGCCACGATCCGATACCTATACCACTCGGCTACCGCGGCCACGCATATATCTCTTTGATAACTTTATCTAGTTCTTCTGCTACACTTAAGGTATCCGACTACGTTCGGAACCGTGATTTTTCAAAAGCGTATAAATGGATAATATTTATGATATTTAGTGTCACTTAGATTAGAAAAAGGTATATAAAATTGTTTTAAGAATATTATTACAAAAAATTTATTTAAGTACAATATTTTGATAAAAAATAAACATAGAATGACCCATTTTCAAAATATTCTCCTTTTGTGAAAAATGCTTCTATTATAAAAAAATATTTTGCCTGTATATAGCTCAGACCTCTGTACAGAGGCTCAACTAGAGTTTTTGAAATATATAACTTAGAAGTGTGGATTTATCCATGTTTTACGACAACACAGAGGGGAGAAATTTTAAGAAAAAAACACCGATAATTATATATATTTCAATGGGTTGTAACTGAAAATAATATGAGTATTTAATAAAAAAATAGTTCAGACTGGAGAAATCTTTATATTATATAAGCACACACTCACACAAAATATTATTTTATAAGAATTTTTTATAAAAGGAGAACATTTTGGAAAAAGGTTATTCTAAGTTAATTTTTTGACAAAATATTGCATTTAAATAAATTTTTTTGTCAAAATGTCCTTAAAATAACTTTATATGTGTATTCTAATCTAAGTGACACTAAATATTGCGAAAATTATCCATTTATACGCTTTTGCAAATTCACGATTCCGAACGTAGTCGGATACCTTAACGTTTTTGAGTATAAATTGATCCAGTTATTAAATCAGAATGTGAAACACAATTTCAAACGCTACCTTATTTGAAAAAAAAAAAAGATCCAGTTGCATGAGCTGTAAGTAATGCAATAGGATTTTGAAGTGTCCCAAGTCTTTCAAGCAGGCCCACTATTAATTAAATGCCTTTAATTAAAGAAGGAACTGTAACACATAATCTATTCTTGAGATGTTGTATTATTGTGCAAGTATTGCAGTGAGACACTTTGATGTGTGCGACGTTCTCCCATACGAGAAATGAGAGCTGCATACATTTTTTTACTTATAGCACTCATAATTGCACAAAAAATTTCTGCGTACAAATTTCTTAAGCAAAATGTAAATTTTCTAAGAATTAAATTCTTAGAAAATTTTGGTGGCCGCGGTAGCCGAGTGGTATGGTATCGGACCGTGGCTTGCCTTGTCACGAGCTCGAGCCCAGTACCACTAAAGACCCGCCGTGTAAGGGCAGCGATGCACGTTAAATCTGTCGAGAGCTGAAACGTCCTCCCGTTGGTGTGGTGTGGTAGTTAGGAGAGGGGGTGCCAGCTCACAGGTGTTGTCCACGTCACTTGACCATGGTTTAAAATTACGTGGTCCGTCGCCAAAAGCCCTCGTGTAGCTGAACAGTGCGACGTTAATATTCAATCAATCAAGCAAGTTGGACTGGTACCGCTGTCAGCGCATATTACGGTAGTCTGGCCTTTTGCATTAAAGTTACGGGTATTTTGTAGATTGAATTCGCGCGAAATACACCAGACACTGACTTTTCATGCAACATGGTGCCCAAAATCCGCTTCCACAAGCACGCATTCCGACATTTTTCGAATTTTCCTGTTTTCCGGATTCTACGCATTTTCGCAATAAAAAAATAATGACATCAAAAATCGAGATAAAAATCATCCTATATTTTAAGTTGGACGAAATTACACACAATATGCAAACTTATGTCAGGATCGGCTGAATAGTTTTGGAGTCCATCGTGCGAGGACAAACACTGTGGCATGTCATTTTTTTATATAGATCTAGGGAGAGAGTTAACTAAATAGTAGAGCAATTGAGAAAACAAATCAAACGTAGAATATGAAATGGACTGCAGACAATTTCAATAGACACTAACTTCGACAATTTGTGTGAAAAAAGCAAGCACATATCCCAGTTACTAAATATAACGCACGGGTATGTGACACTTAGATCACAAATTAATATTATATTAATGATTAAATTATATTAAAAAAGTTGATTAGAATTTTTTTTAGTAATAAATACAATACTTCTTTTAACTGCTTTTACATATACTATAACATGTTGTGATCTACTTTAAATATTATTTTGAGATATATTCTTCTAAGTATGTGTGCGGAATGGGTTTCCACGAAAACACTTAGTTCTAGGGCTTCCACGAAAATACCTTTAAGCCCTAGGGGTTTTGTGAGTTGAAAAAGTTTGAGTGAGTGAGTGAATATTAACGTCGCACTGTTCAGCTACATGAGGGGACGGACCACGCAATTTTGAACCATGGTCAAGTGACGTGAAAAAGTTTGAAGGCCACTGCCCAAGAATAAGGAAAATTTCAATTAAAATTATTTAGTTAGATTAACCCTGCAGTTCTCGTGCAGGGTGTATCTTATCCACCATCTAACTTTTTTCAACGTTTCTTCTAAGCCTTTTTTTGTAAAATCGATAGTTTCTCATGTAGCTGACTTTAAGGTCATATCCTTTGAGGTACCTTGGCTTGTAGGCGCGAATTCTAAATATATAATTTTGGAAGCCGCCTCTTCAGGTATGTCATACCCTGCGCGAGAATCACCGTTACAGTTCTGAAAGCATGAGCGCGTTTTAAATCTTCCTTATGGTATGGCGTATTATTGTAGTTATGATGAAAAAATGTGATATTTAATAGATAGTCTTTAATAGAGATATATATATATAGTACAACAGTATTTTCGGATGAAGAAATTCTCTTCGTGGTTATGATGAGGAAGAATCAAATGATGAAATGTGTAACAGCAAGTATGATTCCTCCCTTGAAATCGATCTCGATTTAGAAGAGGGAGACACTGTTGAAAATAAATGTTTTACATGCAGAGACACAAAAGTATATTTTTTTAAATTTAATTTATTTGCAAAACTCCTCATGCTCCGCAATGCATAACATGAGGCTTACAGACGTAAGTGGTAACTCAATTATAAATCATAACAAAACAAATTTGGAAGAAAAGAACAAAAAAGGGGGAAAACAAACAAACAAAACAAAAATAAAAAGGAAGAGTGGAAATACACAAATATAAAAAAGGCAGGTACTAATTAATATAAAACTTTAAAAATCTATACAGTAGACACAAATTTTCTTAAGACATTTAGGCTCTCAGTACATTTAACTAACAAAGACAAAACAGGTGGCCGGGAAATACCTAAGCGTTTCAACTCCTTTCTAAAATTTTCTCTTTTACAGAAATAAAGTTTACAATACAACAATACATGTTCCACAGTTTCAGCATCCTGTGTGACCACAAGAACAAATATCACTACCAATTAAATTAAATCTAGATAAATAGCTATTAAAATTTCCATGTCCTGTTAGAATCTGGGATAACTTGAAATCAGTAACAAAATTCTTACATTTAAGCCGTTGATAAATGATTGGAAAAAACCTTTTAGTCCACAAAGCTTTAGGCGAGGCCAAGAATTCGGTGTTCCAGGAAGAAACAGTTCTTTCCCAAGCTAAATGCTTCCAGTGGGACAAAGGCACAGACATCAAAAGGTTCATATCTTGGCAAGTTGCCTCTTTGGCCAACTGATCCGCTCTATCATCGCCGAGATTTCCGCTATGGCCCCGAACATAAGAAAAGTGGATGTCACAGTCTAGGTAGTACAGAATAGACTGAACCTCTACAACAAGTTTTTCTGTAGAGTTTACGTTGAGCAAACAATGGAGTGAAGATAGTGAGTCAGTGCAGGTAAGAAAGTTGAGCGTTCCACCCTGGCGGAGAGAGTCCTGAATCAATTTTACGGCAAGATTAATGCAGAGTAGTTCGGCTTGAAAAACAGAGCATTCATCTCTTAACCGATGCTGGAAAGTAGCATATTCAACACCTTCCTCGTAAATAACGCAGGCAAGACCAACCCTACCATTCAATTTACTCCCCCATCTGTGAAAAAAAAAAGTTTTATATTCTTGAAGGACTTCATTTGTATAAGTCACAAGAGTGATAGGTTTCCTACATGAAGGGTGTGGCAATAATGAAACTGGAATCGTCCCATCCAGCGTGCCAAGGCTGGTACTCAAATAGTTTTCCCGAACATCAAGATTGTTCAGAATAACCAAGTCGATAGGCGGTATACCAGAAATAGCAAACAATGCTTCATAGCTAATAGTTTTGTATCCTTTAATGACACGAAGTAAAAATCTATATACGTTGAGTTCTTCTAATAAGTCTACTATTAATTTTCTTACTTAAAGAATGTCCCCAAGCTCTCGATGCATAAGACATGAGAGGTACTATTCCCTGCTTATAAATCAACTGAAGAACATCAGTTTTCACTCCAAAAGTATTGCTTGAAATTCTTAACAGTCCAAGAAGAATCTTTATACTTTTACTAGAAACATAAGAGATATGCTCCTTCCACTGCATTTTGTTATCAACAATTATGCCCAAATACTTAATCTTGTGCACTTCAATTAGTACACCTCCAAGCTTTAAATTGATTCTTTGATCTACTGTCGAATTTTTTATAAATCTTCATTACTTTTGTTTTAAGTGGATTAAATTCCAACTTATATAGCTCTGACCAGTCAAAGATATTATTAAGAATGTCTTGTGACAAAGTGAAGACACCCTGAAAGTGTTTACTTTGAACAATAAGTACATCATCTGCAAAAGCTATTTTATGACAATTCTGGAACTTTGAGATATTGCAAAGAAGATCGTTCATAATTAAATTCCACAGAAAAGGTCCCATCACTGACCCTTGTGGGCAGCCTTTTTCCAAAACACGATTCTTTGCGACGTTACCCAATGTAAGATCAGCTGAACGACATTGTAAGAAGCTCCTAATAAGGCAAAAGATATTTTTAGGAACTTTGAAACTTTTGGGAAGGTGCAAGATGCCAGACCACCAGGCATTATCGAAAGCTCTTTTAATGTCCAAGGAGAATAAAAAAGTCACGTGGTTTTTGCGTTTTCCCTCTTTGACGATATCACAGAGGCGAACCAAGTCATCCTCTGCAGATTTTTGAGGCGTAAAACCGTACTGGTCATCACTTAAAAGACTAGACTTTCTTAAATAGTGGTTAAGTCTAGTAATGCAGAGTTTTTCCAAGCACTTTCCTAAACAAGGGAGTAAGCTTATGCAGAGAATATTTTCAATACGTGCGTTCTTGACAATTCAGAACTTTTAGGAAGAAGTACAATTTTTGCTCTCTTCCAAATTTTTGGGAAAGCACCCAAATTCAAGCAGGTGTTAAAGAGAGCCAAGAGGACAGAAGGAGAACATTTGTGAAACTTCTTAATCAGTTCATTATTAATTCTATCGGAGCCAGGTGATTTATTTAAACTTAAATTATCTATAACACAGTCAATTTCTGTTCTTGAAAAAGGGACATCATCGTCGCTTTCATATACCAATTCAGCATCGGAACGCAAAACCCTATATTGAGAATTATCATGACTAATCGGATCACAAGGAAAAGATTTCCTCAAGACGGCATCTATAGTATCTTCAAATGAAGAAATAAAATTGTTAGAGGAAACTTCAAGCCTTTTGGTAAAATTGGTTTTCATTCCATAAGTATAAATTTTCTTCCAAACATTCTGTACAGTAATATCAGCAAGAAAAGATTTCCAAGAGTTCATTTTGCTTTCATGAAGTTTGAACTTATATTTTATCCTAATTTGAAAGTAAATTTCTTTATAGACCTCCTTCAGAACGGAATTTTTCGTTTTTTGATATCGCCTTCTTGCTGCATTCAATTGTTTACGCATGCAAAATAATTCAACAGACCACCAGGGTACTTTATGATAGCCACTCTTTTTCAAAGGGATTGATTTTTCTGCAGCCGTTGTAATTAATTCTTGTACATCTTGAAAACATAATTCGAGACTATCAGGCTGTATACAGTTATTTAAAGAATCTAATATGGCATTATCGGCTTGGGAACATTGAGAATAAAACATATTCCAATTAGCTCTTTTAGTATTGAAGAGATTTGTTTTTACAGAGCAATATCACAAGCCCTGTCTGATTTGGGAATTTTCATCTTAAAAGAAATCATTCTATGATCAGAGAGGGAATCATAATCTGGTATAAACCACCTTTCAACTAATCCAAGCACATTGTGCCCAACAACTGTGATATCAATATAGCTCGTACCCTGGTCTGCGCAAAACGTTGGCCCATAATCCTCATTTATTGTAAACAATTGCCACCTACTGAAGAATTCGCACAGCTTAATGCCTCTAGAGTCAGTCACAGGACTAAACCAAACCTCAGATTTACTATTTGCATCCATACACCATATAAGTCTCTTTGAAAATAACTGCTCAATTTTTCTTAGATCCAAATCAATATTAACAGAAGGTTCGAAATAATATGAGAAAACAGTAAAATCGTAACCTCCAAAGGAGATGTCAATCATTGCAGAATTGTAATCAAGATTCCTAGGATCGGAAAAAACTGTAATAGCAATGTTTCTAACAATAATAGCCGCCTTTATAACCTCTGATGTTGTATCATAAAAATTTTTGTAAGTGTTTGGAAATCCAGGAAGCTTTCCTCTAAAACAATGTGGCTCTTGAATAAGAGCTGAGTAGCCTTTTTTGATTTATGTAAGTTAATTTGAACAAAATTAAGATGGTCTTTAATTAATCTAGTCATAGTCAGTTCGAGCAGCAACTTGATTTCTCATGTAACACTATGACAAGAGCAGTTAGGCGAAAAAGGCTTATGCTTGACATCCACTTTTTTAGCTTCATATTTTTTTTTAACTTTTTATTATATCTGATACAATTTACACATACCTGATTTTCACGGTATGAGCAGTTATCACTCTTATGTTCTCCAGCGCAAAAATAGCAAGATAGAATATTAGTGCACTCATTAGCTCTGTGATTATATCCGAGACATTGGAAACATTTATAACTAAGAAGTCTTCAATACGGCACATGTTCCACATTATTTTTAATGATCCCACCGCATTAAAATTTTTCCGAATCTTAGGATGAAATTCAATCACCATAGTTCTCACATGCTGAAATTTCTTCAAAACAAAACGAACTCTAGACACATTCCAACACTCACACAAAAATATTTGGGAAGAACGTAATTTTAAAGGAGACAACTGGTACACATATTATCCACTTTCAGATGAATTTTTGAGAAAAAAAAACTATTGCTGGAACAATATAAGAGAAAATAAAAGAAATTCCAAAATTTTTGACTTTAAAAATAAAGAAGTTTATATAATCCTGTATATTTATTTTTAATAAGATACAGATTTAAAAGAAATTAAGATCCAGTGAAAACATCGCACTCACTCACGACGAGATTAAAGGAGTGTGTATAAACAATGTACTGAATATCCTTATAAAAAGAACAGAAAAACTAAATTTACTTGTGAATAATGTAATAAACATATTGTATTTCCTACTTTTCTTTCTTTTTAACTTATGTGTATAAATTTTACGGTATAAAAACAGAATTTAAACACCCTTGGGTATGAGATACCGTGCGCGAGAACTTTAGGTCGTTTTTTTCGCGCGAGTGATACCGGGTTAAAATCAAGCAATGACCAAAATTTGCGAAAGATCTTTCGCTCCTAATAATCCAAGCAATTTGGAGGCCGTGGTAGTGGAGTGGTCATGGTCTCGAACTCGTGGCCAACGTTTTTTCTGTTAAGTTGTGGTTTCCTGTACTCTCGTCCTTAAGATCTCCCATGTAGAGGGGTTGATGTAGTGGGCTCAAGATACTTACGTTGGCGTGGTGTGGAAGTTTAGAGAAAAGAGGTACAAACTCAAATGTGATTGATTCACTAGACTATGATTCAAAGCCACGAGGTGGCCGCGGTAACCTCATGGTCATGGTCACGAATTCGTGGCCAACATTGTCGAGTCCTGATGCCTCTGAAGACCCACCATATAGAGGGGCTGGTACATGTTAAATCTGTCGTCGCTCAAAGTCTTCACGTTAATGTGATGTGGAAGTTTGGAGATTAGGGTTTCATCTTAGTTGTCATCTTTTTATTATTATCTTGAATCCATATTGCTTATCACAGAATCAGTCATGGTATTAGGAAAGTCTGTTTCATACCGGCTTTTGACAGAATCTATAGGTTAATCGCCGCCTTCATAATCAAACATTCTTTTTGGCTACCCTTTCATTTTTAAAATCTTTTGGCAAGTCATAACTGCTTTTCCAATAAACTTACGAGAGTCAGACAAGCAATTTTAGAGAATCCAGTTTGACAATATTCTTTGATCCAGCTACAAAGTGTACGCAAATTTTCAAGAGTAATGAATAAATGGGCTTGTACAGATTGCCATAATTTGCTTATGGTATTGACACGCGTTAATAACTCATATCATATATGTAATGATACAAAAAAAAAATTCCAAACTGAACACTTCATTTAAAACAAAATCACAATCAATAAGTGTCAGATTGTTCCGTTTGGTGTGTTTTTTTAAGTTTTCTATGCATACACAACAACATCATAATGCTGCCTTCATCGCCTCGATTCTGCTTTCCCATCTTGTGTCTGATAAAGGCTTAATAGCAAGCTTTAATTTATCTTTGATAATTTTCCAGCGTTTGCTGGAACTTGAACATAGCAAAAAAATCTGAATAAAACCAAAAAATGTTTTTGTTGCCGTTGGCGAATTAGCTGCGTCCACCGGCAACACATTTCAGCTATGACAACCGCAAGGCGTGTAAAATGCCATGGGATTTATATTCGAGTTTTAACTCCACTAATTATGCCTACCATATTTGCACCATTGTCGTATCCTTGTCCTCGACAGTTCTGAATATCTAAGCCATTTTTCCCAGCTGTCCCAGTATTGCATTGGTCAAATATTCGGGAAAATTTCAATAACGTGGGCTGGGTTTTTCCCTCGCCAAATCTTCTTTTCTGGCCAAATGTGGATCACCAAGGTGTATCCTTGAGAGGAACCGGTTTGCAGTAACCATGTGCGATATGTTTCTCCTCGCAGGAAAACCTCCGCGTAGTAATACACTGCATTTCTGACAATCGTTTAAAGCTCATGTTCTCTGGAAATATTACCAGTGCAATTTCAGCAGTAGTTTTAACGATTTCTCGATTTCACTTTGAAAAAAGAATTTTAATCAAAATCAGATTTAATCAGATCTTTCTCAAGTTAAATTTTTCAATTTTTTTTTTATTTTTCAAAGCAAGGAATTATTATTTAAAAACGAAGGTAAATTACATTAATTTTAAAATAAAAGACAAATGTCAAGTTATAAGTAGTTTTAATTTTTTGCCGGTTCTAAGGAAAGTATTTATCTAATCCAATTTTATACATCTTATTATTCTAAATATATTATTTGTTATTTTTCTATCGTTATCTTAATTTCTAAGGGAGATAATTACTCATGTTTTTTCGAAATATTCAAATACTTTACTGAATTTTCCTCCATTATATTTATTCAGAGCTGATTTATTATACTCAACAAAGAATTTCCTACTGAGGTTTTTTTTCGATCTAATAGTTAAAAGATATAATTTGAAAGTGAATATATACTTGAAGTAGTGTATTTTATTTTACATTTTTCATTACTTTTCTCTTTTTTTCGTTTATAGTTTTTCGAAAAAACAGTAATTTACAAAAAAAAAATTGTTGATATTACATGTTAGTGAATAGTATAAGAAAATTCATTTCTGCTCCAAATAGGAAGCAAATGTAAGTGAAATGTAAGTAAGTAAGTTAATTTAAGTAAATGTGATGAAAATAAATCCTGAATTATCCACGTACAAAATCTAGAATTCTTAACAACCGAAACATCACGACTTTTAGAGCATCGGATTTATTGAAAGTGGTCATTGTAAAATGATATTCTTATCTGCACCACTTGACTGAACAGGAAATATAAATATATTTACTTAACTAACATGTCAAAATTTTAGCATTTTTTATAAAATAAATTTTAAAAAAAACTAGAATTTGCTAATGGTTTTTGTGTGTGAAATTTAGTTGTTCCTTATAATCCTACATAGTTTTTATTATTGTATCAACTTAAGATAAACTTTATTAAAGCTCTTGAATTATTTAATAAAACACTTTTATACACATCTGTGTACATAAAATTTTATGAACACAGTAAGAGATTTTATGTGCAAATTTTTTTTTCTAAATAAGCATAAGATGTAAGCGTTCTTTTCAATGAAATGAGTGATTTTCATT
This sequence comes from Trichonephila inaurata madagascariensis, assembly GCA_019973955.1. NCBI lineage: Eukaryota > Metazoa > Arthropoda > Arachnida > Araneae > Nephilidae > Trichonephila > Trichonephila inaurata. The sequence goes on along the minus strand of BMAV01003284.1, from coordinate 45,293 downwards.
TAGAATAACTTATATTTCAGTATTTGAACCATGTATAACTACAATTATACTAAAAATTATAATTGACATAGTTTATAAATATTCATATGTAAACATTAAAATAGAATTTACATTCATATAGTGATGAGGTGTCAAAATTTATATGTTCCTTAATTCATTGTTTTCATAATATCATTTCCATAAAATCTAAGCATATCTTTCTGCGAAGCATTCATAATTACAAGTAGAAAATCTGCTTTCATACCAGGGTATAAATCTTTATCAAAAATGTTCTGGTCCTTGAAAAGAACTAACGACAGGAGAATCTTCTCTGCTTTTCAGGCCTTCAACCCACTTGTTTACAATCACCACATCATTTGAATCTAAAATACCATCAGAGCTTATATTGTATTCCTCTTATATATTTTTTATATCTTGCCGTGTTATTAAATGAATTTTTTCCAGTGTTTCTCATTCATAGAATTTCTAATCTCATCCAAGACAGCTTCGACTGGGATTTTATTTTCTAGTTTTCTCGCTCTATCTTCTTTTTCTTCTCTAGTTATTTCCATCCGTCCCAAATCTATCCCATATCCTACATGGGTTTTTGTGAATTCCACAGTCACTTTGCTTTCAATGTCTTCGTACACTTTCATCTTTGAAGGGTAATTTCCATTAATCTTGTTGCTACCAGCTATTTTCATATTTCTCTTCTTATCACCCCTTGCATTAAAATAACCATTGCGATGGCAGTATAAGTAGGTTATTTTTCCACCCGTTTTCTCTGATTTACTTTCAGAAGGAACTAGTTGGCTTCTCAATGCTTTCTTTCCATAACTTGAAATCTTCAAAAATGTCAAATGTACGAGTATCCTTTTCTATTGCAATATTATGTACCAAATCAACGTGGCCTTTTTAGAAATGAATCCTCCAAGGTCTTTTTAGAAATGAGTTCTGCACTGCAAATATTACATCTTACTTGTTTAATCGTACTTACCTTATGAATCAATTTCGCGTGTCGATATAAGTTCGAAACTGTAGATAATGTCTTATCACATTCGACACATCTAAAGCTATCCATAGCTAAATTTTACAAGCAATATATATTAAAAACAATAAAGAACAATTGATAGTAAAAGCACATAAATTTATGTAATAAAAATAAGTATTTATTCTCGATACCAACAAAGAATTCCTTCAACTATCTTGTATTTCTGAAAAAAAAGATAAAATTATTATTACTATGGATTAAACTTTCTTGATTATAGATTACTGCATGTTTGATACTAAAATCTATTAGTTCCTATTAAATTAAACATATTTTAAATTGCTTTTTCGATTAGCAAAAGAGAAATCTCAATTCATCCATTGTAAAGAACAATTTCAATTTTAAGGTATCCGAACACGTTCGGAGTACTTTTTTTAAAAATAGCATATTAAAACATTAAAAATACTTTTTTAGGGATGTGAATACCAATAAATACTAACATTTAACTAACAATATATTTTTAAAGATATCTGAATTTCACAAAAATCACAATTATAAGTAAAATTTTAGCAATATTTTTGAAAAACTTCAAAGCAGTTAGAGAAAAAAGTAATTAACTTTTAGCAGTAAAAGTATTACTAAAATAAATTAGATGTATTTATTTAGAGTATGTACTAAAATTTTAATGTTTTATTAAAATTTAAAAATTTTAGAGCTGACCGAGTAAATATTATAGGAAATGTGTCATTTTTACGAGACCGTTATTTAAATAACTGGCCATAAATCAAAAATTATTCATACAATAAGAAATATATTGTTTTCTAGAGAATGTACTAAAATAAGTATCAGGTTCAAAAAGTTTTATAGAAATATATTCATAATATTTTGAGTTATCTGACTCACCGTGAATACATTATGCATAAAAAACCATTTAGAGAAAAAAGGATTTAAAGTTTTAACTCTTGTTGTTTTAATATAAATTATACATACAAATGTGAGGAATTTTAGCTTTTTATAAGTTATGCCCTCTTGTATCTCATCTTGGGCTAATTTTCTTTTTTTTCGTGACCTATTTTTTTTCTGGAAATTTTTACTACAGATAATGAATGACGCTTTGATTCACTAACGCGCTCTTTATCGAGTTGGGCAAAACCTCTTTCAGTATTGGCACCAACTTGTACTTGAGCTTGGTTCAACACATCTAACAATCCTCGAAAACCTTTGTTAAATTGTATGACAGCCATGTGAGCTCCTAATCTCAGAGTTTGTAACTCCACAAAAATATTTTTCGGGATAAATTTCCACAGAATGCCATTAAAACTTTCATTTGCATTCTGTGTTTTCCCATGTAAGCATTTATTGAGTAAATGCTTGTCACATAGCTTCATATAATGAGGCTTAATAATTTTAATTATTTCTTGTGGAAGTCCCTTGCCAGTATCAATATGCAACTTTCCGTGAAATGCAGCTCGATGAAATTTGCACCAGCTGTCGGGTCTAACTGGACATTGGCCATGCATCGGTTGGTTTTTGTTGGAACAGCAATGAAAAAATGCTGCAATTACTGCACTTTGCATTTTTTTTCTGTTTTTGACATTAGATCTGATAGCAATACCATAATAATTTTGCAGTTTATCGATGAAACTATCAGTTAATTTCCCACGACCTCCCAGACCTTTTTGCTTGAGCTTCAACTTTCGAAGCCTTGAGCCAACACGCTTTTGAATATGGCCAATGCATTCAAATTTTTTTACGCTGTTTTCACTATAAACATTTTAAACCGCGTCAAAAATTTTTGAATCCCCATCTCCATAAAATTGCCCAAATTGCAATTTTCTCATCTGAGCAGATCTTTCGAATATTCTATACACTCCTACAGGTTCCATCACACCAGATGACCCAACATGTTTTTCAGACTCATGCTAAATACTGTCTTCAGTTTTCTTCGAACATAATCTCTTCACATTTTCAACAAGACTTCAATGTCTAAAACCTTATCATTATCTATGGAAATGACACTAACACATCCATTTAAAGACAAGTGTCCTCTACGTTGCCAAGTTCCATTGACTGACACACTGCATTGAATAACTTCAAAATTATTCTTTTTGTGAACCTCAGCTGCAGCCTCATTCATAATTTTACATGCAACTTTATTAGAAACATGCTCTAATTTTTTCTCAAGACACCTGAAAGCTGTCTTAGAAGGAAAGTTCACATTGATAGCTGAACACAGCTTTCTTGCAGCAGAGTGTCCCTTTCCAATGGTTCTTAAGCCAAAAACAAAGGAAAGATTAATATTGTGCATTTTGTTGACTTTCATGGATGTACAAAAGGAGCTGAAAAATTTACAGTTTTTACATTTTAGTATCATATTAGATGCTAAGCCAAACACAGATTCTTGAAAAAGTTGTATCTTATTTTCGAAACATTCAGGGCAGCATAATAAGGAAATCACATTACTTAAAATTTTTAAATTAAAAATTACGTTCTTATCTTCATTTTCAACAGTACTTGACATTTTTGAATCATTTTGAAGTTTTGTTTCACTTGCAGTAGATGCAGATTTGATATTTTTATCGATCTCATTTGTGTTGTTCTTATTTGTGTATCTATTGCCTTTAAACTTATATTTACTAGTAGAATTTCTATTCATGCAATTACCCATAACCTAAGAAAATACAAAATTTAAATAATAAAATTTCGCAAAAAAGAATGCCAAAGTTAGCAAAATAAATCAAAACACTCGAGCTAAAAGCTAGTGAAAAGTGATTGAAAATTTTTTAAACACAATCTCTAAATGCCAAGCTATTGAAAGAAATGTAGTATTGCCACTAAATTTTAAGACAAGAAATTATTTGTAATATTTCTTTAAAAGAATTTTAAAACTGTATTTTCAAAAAACTGCTCCTAAAAGTAATTTTTTGACAGATTTTAAGCCATTTAAATGCCTAGTTCCGGTAGATATCACTTCCGGTTTTTTTTAATTTTATAAAATTGATTATAACTTGACCTCTAGGTAACGTAGAAACAAAGGATGCTTTGGAAAGCTAAAAGATATCACTATTCAATAAAATAAAAAAACAAAAAATACGTTTTTTTGACAGAATTTGGCCATTTCAACGTGTTCGGATATCTTAAAATTCTGCGAGCTGCATCTACCCGATGCTGGGCGTTGGTGAAAATAATATTCAGTCTTGAGCCAGTCAATTAAAATAACTAAGTTTATTCAGAACTACTGAGTGAGAGTACGTGATTGCTTCACTCTTTTTATATACAGAACATAATGACGTCACACAACCTCTTCATAGTTACAAAAACGTGGCACCATGCACAGACACTCATTCACACAAATCGTTTTTATTCACAACATACTCCCCCCTTTGAAACTTGGGGAGAGTCTCAAACCTATAACAGTTATAATTCAAAAGATCAAGTCTCTTTGGTTCTTTAACCAATCTTCCAGAAGAAGTATATTTTTTACAATTACATCATTAGTATTCAAGACTTTTTCAGGTTTAGTACATTTAACAGAAATTGATTCCTCTTTCAACTTCTTATCGCCATTTGCAATCGCTTGTACTTCCAGAGAGAAGATACGTTGCACCGGGCGTATTATTGTTCCATGTTGAGTTTTTAGCCGAACTGTTCGAATTTCTCCATCTCGACCAGGGATTAATTCTATAATCTTAGATATCGGCCAAGACAAACGTTTCTTATTGTCGTTCCCAATTAAGACCACTTCCCCAACTCGGGGTTCCCGCACCCGATTATCATTCTGTTTTTGTATTAGCTCACCTAGATATTCTTTCCTGAAACGTTACCTTAAATCTCTTAAAAGTTTAATTCTATATTTCATTCTTTTTCTTAAGTCTCTCGGATTTAATTCGTCAATATCGGTAGTATCAGAACAGCGATTTTCTATTAAAAACATTGCTGGAGTAAGAGGGATCAATTCCTGTGGATTTTCAGATATATAAGTTAAAGGTCTACTATTGATTAAAAATTCACAATCACAAATCACTGTAGACAATTCTTCATAGGACAATATTGATTTTCCAAGAGAACGTCTCAATAGTTCCTTGATAATGCGAATCAACCTTTCACACCAGCCTCCCCACCATGCGGTGGTGGGTGGTATAAATTTCCAAACTATTTTTTGAGTTGATGTTTCTCTCGATATTTTATGTCAATCCAATTTCGAAAGGTCATTGAAAGCACCTCGGAAATTAGTACCGTTATCATAGTAAATTATCCTGGGCCTCCCGAGCCTGGCAATGAAACGCCTAAGGGCTAGCAAAAAGGCATCAGAAGATAAAGCGCTAACTAATTCAAGATGGAGTGCGCGATAGACTGCGCAAGTAAACAATGTAATCCATACTTTTTCACCAATTTTTAGAAACAGAGGTCCACCTAAGTCAATTCCTACAACTTCAAAGAGTTTTTCTAGCTCTGATAATCCAGAACCTTTCTCTAATTAATGATTGCATTATTTGGATTCCAGCATGACAGTTCTTTTTGTGTATAGATCTAATCAAAAGTTTTGTAAATTCACATTTATCAGGTAACAATATAGGATACAAAAAAAAGAATCTTTATCATTTCGTTCAGTTATTTTAGATTTTACTCTTAAAATATTATCATTATCAATAAAGGTAACAAATTTTAAAGATTCAACATCAGGTAAATAATATGTTTGACTTAAACGAATCAATTGTTTTTCAGAATTTTCAATTTCAGCAACAGAAAGTTCATGTTCCTTACATTTGTTTTATAGTCTTTGCGACAATTATTTACAAATCTTAAAATCCACGCAAATACTCTCATTTTATCATAATCAGACACAATACATATAAGCAAGGGGGGGTGCATCGTTTGCTAGATCAACATTAGCATTTTTAGTTTTCTTTCTCTCTACGTTAACTTCTCGAGGCTCGCAACTGATTTCACCATCTGGCCAATATTCCGAATTTTGTTTCAAACAGGAAGGCCCTCCCACCATCTAGAATTAAGCATTTGTCGTGGAGAACAGCCACGAGATAGTAAATCCGCGATATTCATGTTTCATGGAACATACTTCCATGATTGAATTTGAGTCAGTTGTCTAATTTCCTTTACCCTATTAGCTACAAAAACTGACCAATTTCCATATTCCTTAATCCACCAAAGTGCTGTTGTGGAATCGGACCAAAGAGTAACTTTCAAGTCCGGCATATTAAGCGCTTTCAAAATAGAATTTACAAGTCGAGTACCTACACAACAAGCCATTAGTTCTAAACGCGGTATACTCAAAAGTTTGAGAGGAGCTACTCTAGACTTCGCTCTAACGAGAATTACGCTAACTATAGAATCAACTATTGATCGCGTAAAGACACATCCCGCATATGACCCCTTGCTTGCATCAACAAATACATGCAATTCAGTAAAAATATCAATTTCCATACAATGTGGCACAGTTACATCTTTCAAAATTTGAATTTCACTAAGCCATTTCATAAATTTATTAACAATATTCTGAGGAAGTTCCTCATCCCATGCTATTTTCATTTTCCATAGTTCCTGCAATAGTAATTTTGGGTGCAATGTAGACGGCGCCAACATTCCAATGGGATCGAAAACTTTTTGTACAGTAGACAAAACTAACCGTTTCGTTATTTTCGCTTCGCACGTTAATGAGTCGAAATTCGTGTAACATTTCAAAACATCATTATCCAAGTCCCAGATGATACCCAAAATAAAAGTTTCGCCTGAGTGTTTATCAACACTTTTACTCGTCACATTGCTCTCAAAAATACGCAAATTAAAACATCCTTCCGACATAATTAATTTAATCTTCTCAATAAATATATCTCTATTTCATCAACACTGAAAACTCCAGTTACACAATTATCAACATAAAAAGAAAATTTTAACTTTAGTGCAACTTCCTTATATTCAGAATTACAGTTTTCTAAAAGATGCATTCAATAAGTAAGGGCTTGAAGACACTCCAGACACAACTCGACAATGTCTGTACACTAATTGTTTTTCATTGCATGGGGGAAAAAATCTGAGATAATCTCTATCTTTCAGTGCAACAGAAAGCATCAAAAAAGCCTTTTCAATATCAGCTACAATTCCGATTGGATAAATTCTAAAACGATCTAAAATGTCAGGTATCAGTTCAATAAGGTTTACGCCTTTACATAAACAGTCGTTCAAAGATGGTTTCCCTTTTTCACGGGCCGAAGCATCGAATACGGGTCGTATTTTTGTAGTCACACTATCTAATTTAATCACAGGTCTATGCGGTAAATAATGACATTCATTGTTCAATTCTACTTACGGCACACGTTCAATGATATTTAAATCTTCCCATTCCCTAAACACATTTTTATAATCATCAAAAAATTTACCGTTTCTTAATTTATTCATCATTCGTAGATGCCTTTTCCATGTTAGTTCTTTGTTACTGGGCAAATTTTCAAAGTTACATTTCCATGGGAGTTTTACTTCATATCTTCCATCGGGAAGAATTTTCATTTTATTCTTAAAATCGGTTAAATCAAAATTTTCTTTTGTATTCTCATTAAGTGAGGGTGAGATGATGATGATTGTGGGTTTTTTGGCGCAAGAGCCGAATTCGGCTATACTGGGCCAAACATTTGTTGTCTGTGATCTGGACGTGAAAAGAAAAGGAAGAATGGGATGACAAGAAAGACGGTCGAAAAATAGAGAAGGATCACTAGGGTACCCCGGGTTCGTGAAACCAGTGTTTACCACAAAGACAGTAAATCCCTTGGGAAAAGGAAAAGTTCACTAGGGTACCTCGGGATTGTGACACCCGTACTCACCTAAAGAAGGTGAGCCCCTTGAGGGATCATTAAGTAAGGGATCCGTTACTCCTAAAACATCAAGTTCCCATGATTCTTTAACACCAACATTCCGAACATGCAAAGAAGATGTCGTTAACATAGCGTTTTTAACGTTCGAACTTTTCCAATTACCGTCCATCCTAGTTTAGTTTCAATAGCTGTTAAACCCGAATCTAATTCAATTAGATTCCCAGTCAATAATTTTCCTATATTATCAGCTCCAATCAAAAGCCCAATTTCCGTTTCTTTACAATTTAAATCCGATAAAATAATTTCTTTATTTTTGAACTCATTTAAAATACGCTTATCCTCAATCTTAGAAATAAATCCACATATTTTCTTTTCCGATAGCGCTTCAAAACTACATACATAAGAGCGTTTCAAATCACTGACTTCTATAGAAAACACGCTGTGATGTTTCGGTTTAGTTTCGTTGCCCCGGAACAGAGAATGAATTATAGTTTCTTTTCTAAGTGGAGTGGCCTTCAAAATACTAGTAACACTTTCACTAATGTAGCTATTTTCACAAGCGGTATCAATCAGAACTCTAACTTTCTTTCCTGACCTTTAATGCGAATGAAAACGCACAAAGAGTTCGAAAGTAAATACTTTGGTTTCTGTTGCAGTTTTTATGCAACATTTTTGATCATAATTCTTATCTAATTTTGAACACAATTTCAAAATGAGAATAATTACATTTAGAACAATTAATATTATTTTTAATATCACAATTTTTACTCAAATGTCCAGATCTATTTAAACAAATAAAACAAGCACCTTTTCTTAATAACAAATGTCTCTTAGCATTTAAAGACATTTTTCTAGCATTAAAGCATTTTTCACACACTGGGATGATATTTCTCACAAAATATACAGTTATAGATTTTCTTACCTGAGGCCTTTTCGGAACTCACCAGGGCTGATGCAGTCATTAGTTCTCAGATGGTTTATTAACCCTTTCAGTTGGGGGATCTCTTTTTCGGATAGGAGTTCCAAAACCGGATTTTGCCAGCTGCACCATCTCTTCCCCTTGGACTTCAGGCGAAAGAAAGTCATTAAATGTTCTAGAGTACGCGATCCCTTAGCGTCTGTTTCAGGATTCCATTTTCTTTCCCAGGTCACCAGGATTTCCTTGGGTAAGCAGGACTCTACCAATGGGGTCAGGAAGTCTCCATATTTTTCTTGTTTCGTCGAAGGCTCTCCACCAACCGTAATTTCCCTTCAAGTTCATCGTACAAGGCGTGCAAATCAGTTTTCGTTCTTCATTACTAAACTTAAAAGTTCACATACGTAAATTTGTGCTAGCAAGTCTTCACGGCCGTATCTCTCTTTTAATTGATCAATGGCTTTAGGATAATTTTCCGCCGTTGCAAGGAAACTCAACACTAATCGTTCTGCTTTCGATTTCGGTTCCACGGATTGTAATAAATATTGCATTGTTGGAACTCACGGGGTTCAACAAACAGGTTCAAGTAATAATCACACCAGGGATTATTCTATAGCAATTTTAATACGGATATCATTTCACGAGAGCAGCATTCTACATATACATACAAAATCCCGTGCAGTACTTCAGTTCAGTTCAGTACAGTGATGAACACTGTAAAAATGGAGACTTGGCTAAAGCCTTATGCTCCGATATATTGTGGATTAGAGATCTTAGCTTAAGTTGTAATGTACGGTTAGTGATTGCACTGTCTATCAGTAGTTTTAACTATCGCCTTGTGTTTTAACTGATATTGAAGAAAGTGGAATATTGAAAATATATTAATTAGAATTTTAGAATCTATTGGTTGTGTGTGATGTTAAGAATTCTTCAACTTTTTGAACTTGCTCTATTGTTTTACATTTTGCTATTGAGGAATATGACCATTCTCCGTGGTTGGAGATAAAAATTTTTAAAATTTCACGCTGTGATTTGTATTTGATACAGTTTAATATAAAATGTTCACTCGTTTCTGGTACTTGACAATCTGCACACAAAGGAGAATCTGTTTGTTTAAAAAGGAAATAAATATCATTTAATGGTAATTTTTTAGCTCGCAACTTATTGTGATTAAAACTTATGTATTTCTATTTTTTGCTGCCTGTGTCTGTTCCACTTTTCAAGATGAGAAATATAAATATAATTTTTGTTTTTTGCTTTTTTTCCATATTTCTTCGTTTTTACTTTTGTGTTGTTTTTTGAAATATGTATGTAGGTCTTCCCAAGTAATCCAAGGAATAATATTTCACGGTTCTGGAGAGGCTTTACCTGATTTATCAACTTCTTCATTAATTTTTATTCCTTTGTGAGCTGGTACCCAAATGAATGTACACTGGTGTGCAAAACTTAAGCAACAGGTGGGTTTATTGCCATAACTTACGAAAAATCATCCGAGAGACATGAAATTCTGAAATGAGGGAGAGTATTATGTACGTAAAGGATGACGAAAGCATCGGCGCTGAAAAAGGAATACAACGCATACGGTATGGAATCAAACAAAAACAAGCTTTATTGAACGCATAGTATCGTGACTCATGATTGTCTATCCAACAGGAAGAACAACAAGCAGATGTTCCTTAATATGGTATATGCCCTCCCCTTACTACAATGGTTGCTTTGCACCGTCTCCGCATACTCAGAACCAGCTGGTGCAACATTTCTTGAGGTAGGAGTGCTCATTCCTCAATCAACATCTGTTTGAGTTGTTGGTTGTACTCCGGATGATGTGAGCGTGTGGCAATACGTCTCCCCAAAGCATTCCACACATGTTCGATGGGATTTAAATCTGGGGAGCACGCTGGCCAATCCATTCGAGTGATATCTTCCCTTTCCAGCAGCTCCTCAACAGCAAGAGTGCGATGTGGCCGTGCATTGTCATCCATAAAGATGAAGTCTGGGCCAATGGCACCTCGGAAAAGATGCACATGGGGAAGAAGTACCTCCTCACAATAGCGAT
>BMAV01003284.1:422-24210 GCA_019973955.1 Trichonephila inaurata madagascariensis | reverse complement strand
ATAACTTAAAAATTCGCACCCCCCCCCCCCTCAATTAAATACCACATGGAGCATATCTACCAACAAATTGGCAAGTAATGAAAATCTCCACCTCCATACGGCCAGCTCCACCCAAGAGGTAGAGTCCCAAGTCAGAAATCTCACAAGTGAGATTCTCACCGCACACGAAAATGCCTCTAAACCAATGTCCCACTCGGAACTGCCATTTGTGCAGGGTGAGCTAAAACACCTTTTTAAGGAGAGAAATCGAGCCAGAAAACTCTGGCAATTCACCAGACACCCACAACACAAAACCGAACTCAACAGACTTCAAAACACCATTAAAAGAAAAGTTAACTTATACAGAGACAACAGGTATGGGAGGATCACCTTACCTCCCTGTGTGACATAGCCATCCTTCGATAGCTATGACGTGTTGGATCCGCGTAAATTAGAGGTGTGGGATTATCTAAAGGATGAGACATTTTATAATTCTTAATACAACTTTTATTAAGAATAACTTAAATTACTTATATCTAATGAACAACTTTCTTTAAGTGAGAATAAGCCACAGACTGAATATTTAAGTCAGATCGCACAACTAGATCACTTATCCTAAGTATAGTTAATTATCTGCCTAATCTAGCTTTCTATATTATAATATCACTTAGAAAGTAACCCTCCTACCTTGGTTGAAGACTCATCTATTCTGCTTCTTGTAAATAGGTGTACTCAGGTACTATTACTCTTCCTTATGAATATTATTATCGAAGGTGGGCGTTTCCTTCTTCCTTGTGAGTAGGCCGTCTAACACTTGTTCCGAACTGTTCCACACTAAGCTTTCTCTAAGATTGCCCTTCTCTCTCACTAAACCTTCTATCCTTTTAAAGTATATCTTATTTGCATTTTTGCTTTGTTTTTCTTCTTGGTATTGGGTTGGAAAAGTTTTGCCATTAATCGTGGCCGTCAAAGAACGTAGGAGTTATGTTAGAAGAAGAACGCGAGAGATGTCACACCTGGATGCTGAAGACGTCTCTCTTTGGGGAACTGCAAAAGCATTCAGAAGGAAGGCTGCCCCGATTTCAGCCCATAATGGCCCAAACGATACTGCTCTCAGCGACACACACAAAACAGAATTAATTGCTCAATCGCTGGAGAGTCAATTCCAATTAAATGACATTCAGAACCCACACAAAGACGAGATCATAACAAACATCGTTGATGCATACTTAAAAAATCACACTAACAATAGTGATCCTCTCCCCCCCCCCCNCGCTCTTCCTTCGGAAATTATTTCCTTCATTAAAAAGATCAAAATTCGGAAGAGTCCAGGTAGAGATGGTATCACAAATAAAATGCTTAAATTTCTCCCATTACTAACTATTTTTAAAATTACTGATATCATTAATAATATGGTAAATCTAAGATACTTTCCAAATGCCTGGAAAACTGCAGTTGTAGTCCCAATTCTAAAGCCTGGGAAAAACCCCTGGCTCGCGGAATCGCATAGACCAATTTCCTTATTACCTGTCCTTTCTAAACTGGCTGAAAAAGTCATCCAAGCCAGATTAAATGATTTCCTCGAAAACAACAATATTCTGATCCCGGAGCAGCACGGGTTCCGTCCTCGTCTGTCCACCACCCACCAATTACTCCGCGTTGTCGAGTTCATTAAGGAAGGAAATAATAGAGGTCTCTCAATGTACAGCTGCAGTGTTCCTAGACATTCAAAAAGCTTTCGACAGAGTATGGCACACTTGCCTACTCTTCAAACTAATCACTTATAAAATTCCACCCCCATTAATCCTTATCATAAATTCCTATAGCAGTGATAGAACCTTTTCTGTTAAAATTAACCGCGTACCTTCTCTCAATTCAGATCCATCAAGGCCGGAATTGCTCAAGGGTCTATCCTTGGGCCGGTTTTATTTAATCTCTATGTTAACGATATTATTAAAAGCACTAAAACAATGCTTTGTATGTATGCAGATGATACGGCAATCCTGAGCAGACACAAAAACCTCAACACACTTGTTGAAAATATCAATGAACATCTAGCTCACCTTGAAATCTGGTTCTCCGTTTGGAAAATCGCCCTTAACACCTCAAAAACCGAGGCAGTATTCTTTTCCCAAAAGATCCCACCCCCTGAAATTACCCTGCAAAATCAAAGAATCCCCTGGTCTCCCCACACCAAGTATCTTGGTGTATATCTTGATAAAACTCACTTTCCGACAACACATCACACAAATTAGAACTAAATTTAAAAATGCAACGCATAATTAATTCTCCCTTATCTGCCGAATGTCTAAATTAAATAGACGTAATAAATTGCTTATTTACACTCTGATCCTAAAACCCCTTCTCACCTACGCCTCCCCGGTCTGGGGACATGCAGCAAGAACCAACATTAATCTTCTTGAAAGCTCTCAAAACGTAATTTTGAGATAAATTCTCGATGCCCATTGGTATATGAGAAACGCTGACCTCAGGGCAGCATGTAAAATTCCCACTATTAGACAAACGATACGTAAACTTGCTTCTAACTTCTTTAACAATATAGATGGGCATGAAAACCCATCTATACAAGATATTCCTGATTATTTTTCTCATTTCTCCGTAAGAAGACCAAGAAACGTCTTGGTCAACCCGGATTTTAGCTAATTTTCCCTTTTCCCAAACTCTACTTGCGATCCAACTCTGTTGAATCACAATTTCACTCTGATTGGCTCCCCACTTATCTAAATCTACTTGTACCCTATTAGCTGAACCTTTGGCTCGGCCAATAGGAACGCTCTCACTCCATGTACAGACTGAACTTCGATGTTCTGCTTTTTCCCCCTGCACTTTCTGATCCTTGGTTTCTTGCTGCACCCCGATTGGATGGTTTAACTCCGCCCACTTTTCTGATTTTTTGTAAATATCTTTTAGCTCTTAAAAGAGCTTTTTTGTTAATTTAAATGTAGTCTTTTATTATTTATTATTTTCTCATCTTAATTATATCCTTTTTAAAATGGGCAATGGTAAGTTTTTACAGTCATCTTAATTCCAGGATAGAAGGTTAGAGTCCGGAAGGACTAAGTACTCCACAAGCACCCCAACGACGACGACTACAGGCCCTTGCTCCTTTCTCGCGTGCGAGAGGGAGCTCTGTGATTGGTAGTTGATTTAATTGGACGACTTCGGTCCCCGTTGGGGTACCGTCACCACGTCCGGGAGCGGAGGTTCCCAGCGGCCGTATGGCCAGTGGAGCTCTCCTATTGGTCGTTGTGATTTTTGGAAGTTCTCGAATTTTGAAAAGTGTTGTTATTTACAGGATGATGTAGCAATATGTGATTTTTTAATCTAATAGTATGGTTCGTGGTCTGTGTATGAATCGTGAAGGTGTGTACTTCTCGATTTTTTGGATCGAGGTGTTGTCGGAATTATCTACTTTGTTAAAGAATTTTTTCGCTATTTTTTGCATGAATTGTCTAATTGTTTTGAATCTAATGGCTTTCCTGAGTGCAGAGTTTCTCATGTACCAGCTGGCACATCAGATCTGTCTTAGTGTTATGTTTTGGATTCGTTCTAATTTCTGGATGTGCATTTTAGCTGCATATCCCCAGACTGGACAGGCGTAGCATATTATTGGTCTTAGAAGTAGAGTATAAATAAGTAGTTTGTTAGATCTACTTAATTTAGATCTTCTATTAATTAGGTGGGACAATGTGTGAGCTTTTTTGATAAATTTCTCACGTATGCGTGTGATATGTTGTTTGAAAGTGAGTTTATTATCTAACGTAACACCCCAAGGTATTTGGTGTGCTGAGACCAAGGGATTTGTTCATTGTGTAAGAAAATTGATGAGTGTGTCAGTTGGCGTTTCATAGTAAAGAAGACTGCCTCCGTTTTTGCAACATTAAGTGCAATTTTCCATTTGGAGAGCCAATCTTCTATGAGATGCCTGTTAAGAGCTCTGGCAATGAGTGTGGTTCAGTATGAGTGAGTTGCCAAAATTGTGCTGTGTCGTCAGCAAACATGCATAAAATTGTGTTGTCGTGAGATGGGATGTCGTTCACGTAAATGTTAAAGAGGAGGGGGGAAATGAGAGTCCCCTGGGTCACTCCCGCTTCCGTGGGTCTGTGGCTAGAGTAGGTAGAGTTAATTCTGACAGAGAAATTTCTGTCAGTTAGGTAGGAGGAAATTAGTTTGATCATGGGGGGAGGGCCCAACGTACACTTTATTAACTTGTAGATGAGACCTTCTCGCCAAACTCTGTCGAAGGCCTTTTGAATATCTAGGAAAACCGCACCAGTCGATTTTTTCTTTCTAAAACCGGATTTTATCGCTTCCACCACGCTAAGGAGTTGGTGGGAAGTCGAAAGATAGGGTCAAAACCCGTGTTGCTCCGGAATTATTAGATTCAATTCATTCACATGAGAATAAAGTCTTTTTAATATGATTTTTTCGGCTACTTTGCCGAGTTTTGAAAGGAGTGCGATTGGACGAAAACTGTCCTCTCGCGTCTGGTCTTTTCCTGGTTTTAGAATGGGGATGACTGCTGCGGTTTTCTATTGAAGTGGGAAGTATCCGAGCTTGATTATATTATCAATGATATTCGTTAGCTCAAAAATAGGGATCAGCGGGGGATGTTTTAGCATTCGATTAGAGATGCAATCCATCCCCACTGCTTTTTTGACAGTATTCTTGATATAGTCGATGATTTCCCTAGGTAGGGGGGAGGAGGAATGTTAGTAAAGTTATTTTCATTTTCAAGATAGGTGTGAACGACATGTGTTATTGCCCTATCCGTGTCATTTGTAATATCATTTAATTTAAATTTATTTTGGAGCGAGTCTGCAATAATCTCGCTCTTGTCTGTGTCACTATAAGCAATTTTGTCTGGGCCTTTAAGGGTCGGTATTGGGGGAGCTTTCTTCCTGAATTCCCGAGTGGCTCTCCATAGAGTGCCGTCCTCGGCCTCCAGGTAAGCAAGTGACTCATCCCATTGTTTTTGTTCAAATTTTGAAATTATTTTCTTGATTTGTTTTTGCAGATTATTTAAGATATTTTTATAAGCAGGGCTTCTCGTGTATTGCCAGGTTTTCCTGGCTCTGTTTCTTTCCTTAAATAGTTGATTAAAATCCCTGCTGATGTAGAAAATGTCATTATTTTTGAGTGGCTGACATTGTAAGTTTGGTGTAGCCTTTCAGTGAAGGCGGCAACCTGCGTGTCGATGTCATCCGTTGTTTTTGCTTCTGGTAATGTGAAATTATCAGGTACATTTAAGTTTTGTGTGAACTTCTCCATGTTTGTGTATCTTTTATTCGGGAGAGAAAAGAAATGTGTGTTAGTGAGGAAATCGAACGTGACTGGGTTATGATCGGAGCTCTGCTCCGATCTGGACGTGACTGTACACGGCCAATCAACGCTCAGTGTGATTGCGAAGTCTAAGGTGGAGGCGGAGTTATGTCCGTACCTCGTTGGAGTAGGCGGGGCTAGGATGCGGTAGCCCGATCTGTTAATGTGGGTGTCTAAAAAGGTTCATCTTCTGTTATCAACATCGCAATCCCCAGGAGGTATGCTTCGCATTAAAATCTCCCATGATGATAGTTGAGGGGAAACCTTGGTTCATTAATAAATCAATGTCGTGTTTGAAGGTTTGGTAGTGTGAAGTCGGTAGTACATAGATATATATATATATATATATATATATATATATATATATATATATAGTGCTGAATCTCCCCTCTCTGGGGTGAGGTCGACCATGGTTGCTTCCGCACTGTCCAGATTGGGTGTTGGGATATGTGTGTGTTTTATTAAGTTATTAATCAGAATTGCAGTGCCACCTCCGTTTGTGGCCGTATATGCGTTTTGATTGGTGAGTTTCCTATCGTTGCGATAGATTTTGTAATTTGCCAGAGCTATTGTGTGACTTGGTCTCAGCTATGTTTCTTGTAGGGTAATGATATCCGGTTTGTACTTATTTACGAAATCTCGCAGTTCACACATACGATATTGTACTCCACGGGCATTCCAGGTTACCATCAAGAGTCTAGTGTTCATTTTTGGGTCTTATTAAAAGATCTTGCTACGCCCAGTAAAAAGATGTTTAGTTTATCGTTATCATTATTTGTTTTTGAGATTGCCTCTAGTGCCTGAAAAATTTCAGGGAACTTCGAGGTAATGTTTTGCAATTCCGCAATGTACATTGCGAAATTGATAGTTAATTTTTGGGTTTTGGTTGGGGGAAGCCCCTTCATTTTAGGTGGTAGGACGGGGGAACTCTTGATCGTTGAGAGCAGTGGTCTCCCTTTGTGGCGCCATCTGTTGGTTGGTTTTCCCATTACAGATACTAGCGAAACTAACATTAGGATCGACTGGTCTGGTCTTGGGAAGGGTAGTCTTTTTATTGTTATTTTTATTATTATTACTGATTGGGCCTGCGTCGCCCTTTTTTGGCTTAATTTTAGGGAAGACGGTGCAGCTTCTTAAGGAAGCTACGTGTCCGTCCTTTTGACAGTTAATGCATTTAGGGTTCTCTAATTTTATTATGATTTTGCATTCTCCTGTGCGGTGATTTTCTCCGCACTTCAGGCATCTTGGGGTCATTTTACAGTTCTTGCTCGAGTAGTTGAAATAATTGCAGTTATAGCACTGCGTTACTCCCGGTTTCCTACGGAAAGGGTCGACTGTCACGCAGAGATAACATACATTTTTGACGTCATAGATTTTTCCGCCATTTCGGTCCGGCGGATTTCGACCATAAAGATCGGTAAGGGGGCTTTGGTCGAAAATGTGCGCAATTGCGCGACTTTTTCGATCGCAAAGCCTTCATTGACGAGGTAGGCTTCAATGTCCGCCACGTCGGTATCACTTGGTAGTCCTTTAATGACTACCTTGATGGGTCGATTTGCTAGGGGTTCTATCACGTAGTGCTCAGCCTTTCTTTCTTCCAGCATAGCTGTGATATCGAGGTGGTCCTTGATGGACCCCAGTTGTACTTTAATATAATTTCCGGTCATCTTATTGACCGTGGCGGGAAATTTTCTGTTAATCTCTTGAACTGTTAGGTTATAGTTTTTAACTATCCTGAGCACATGATTGGTTTCGCTTGAATGGGAGGGGGGTCACTGATCTCTTCCCTGGAATCCTGTTCCACTTTTAGTACCGCGAATTTATTCTTCGTGGTACATATCACTTGCTCTAGTGGTATATCCTTCATGGTTCTAGCAGCCTTTTTTGGGAGTTTAAACTTCTCTTGGCCCGCTCTTTTAATTTGTTTGGTTTTATCGTTATTTTTACTATTTTTACGATTATCTTTTAAGTTACTATTAATGTTGGTACTATTACCATGAGGGTAATGGTTTTTACAGGTAAGGATTGGGCAAGAAATTAAAGCTATCTCACCATATTGGGTCTGTAGCTCCATTTCTAGCCTCGCTCGGTCCCTTAGGAAGTTGTCCACTTTCTCCTTCTCGAAGATAGGGGTTCGTTCTTGAATGGCAAGCTTCGGCTTGATGTAGTTTAATTTCGCTTCTTTGAATCTGGCAAGCTCCCACAGCAGTGTCAGGTTTTGGCAAACCTGTTCCGGTGTGATAGTGTCAAAGTCGGGTCCTCGAGGGCTCTCCACCATTCTCTCTTCCGGAATTTCCGAAATTTCCGCCGTAAACACAGACATGTCTATCGTATTCGAATATTTTTATTTGGATATTTTGGATCCAGCCGTGTTGGATTTGAGGCCATACAGTGTTGTGTAATAAGAATGAAAGCCGCGTTGGTTTGAATAAGCTTTGTTTACAAAGTGAAAATAACTTGATGTGTATCCAGAAGAAATGTCGTGTTATAAGTGGAAAAACTATATTGTTTGTAAATTTCTACACAAAAAAAAAAAAAAAATAAATTACCTATATTTGTAATCAATATTTTGAAAGGAATTCGTTTCTGTGTAACAAAATTTGTACTTTATTTTGAAGAAGTAGGGTAAAATAATAGTTCATCGGCATGTGACATTCGTTAAAAAATTGTACCAATGAATTAGTTTTTTCTTTATCTGAAAATAATCTTAAAATAATCGTACATCCAGTATTTCTTTGAAGTATCTAATATTTTTAAAATTTTTTGATTTTTTCTAGAAATTGAATGAAAATTGGCTTCTCTACCCATTTTTGTCCTATGATTCAGAAATGTATGTTTAAGCTTTTTAAAAAAAAGTCAAAGAAAAAAATTTTACTGCTTGGGAACAAAATTTCATTTCATCGAACGCATAAAGACACAATGAAAATGAATTAATATTATTTTGTAGTAGTTTAGTGAGAACATTTTGAATGTGTGTGTGTGAAATCCGCCCTCGCGTAAGATCTTACATTGTTTTTTTACATTCATACAATGAAAATTTATTTAGCTTAAATAAATGATAAATTTTAATTTTATTGATATTGAGACATGTTATATTCTGAAAATTGAAGAAATGTATTTTGTAAAACAAATAGTATCCTTAAAACATTTAGTAAAAATTTGTATTTGAATTTTAATTTATGCAAGCTAATACTCTAGAATTTATAAACTATTCCCCACAAAACATTAAAGTTTAAATTTATATATATATATATATATATATATATATATATATATATATATATATATATATTCCTAATGCCTTTTTAAATTAAATATTTTCTAGAAAATTTCTTTTTTCCAAGTACCTCATGTTATACTAATTATAATGAGTTTCATTCGAAGTCTTCAATTGAGGTTTTTTAGCTTTGAGATGGTCTGACAAAAGGGATACCAGCAAACATTGTAATGTTGACATCGTGGATATGGGGAAAAAGAGAAAGTTGGAGAATGTGTGTGTGTGTGTTTTAAAACCAGATTTGTGTGTGTGTGATTGAGTACAATATTGGAATGGGAGGCATCTAAAAATATAAGCAACAGTTGATGTGTTTTTCGGATATGCAAAAATATTGTGTAGCATGATTGACTGATTAATCCCTATTTCCTACATGGAATTTCAACTTTTAAAATTTTCATGATTGAACTTATATAACTTTCGAAAGAGTAATATTTTTATTTTATCTATCAGTGTTCATTACAGAAGTATTTGTGTTCTACCCAACTCACTTTGAGAGTTTCAACTAACATTCAATGTGTCTTTTCCTCAAAAAACCAGTGTAAAATTTTTTGAATTGTTAAAGAGAAATACGTTTCCGTTAATGAAAGGCCTGCACACCGCAATAAACTAATTTGGATAAAAAAAAATCATGCTGAAATTTCAACTGCATAAGTTTTTAAAATGTCTTTGCAGTTATGTATATATATTTATTTAGCATAATATTTAGCATTCACATTAACATTTTTAAATCTCATCTACACTACACAGCTACAACTAATCTTCATTCTAAGGAAAATGTTGTAATCCAATGCTACTTTAAAAATTAAATAAGGGATAAAACATGTGCTTACAGCATGCCTCAAGGTTAAATAATGCAATGCTAGATACTCTTCATGATAGTTAGAGAAGAAAATTACATACATTGCTCACAGCAATCTAAAGCAAAATGTAGAATGAGTCAACAAATGTAATGGAATGTGTGCTAATCAAGAAATTGTATCGAGAACTTTGAATATGGAGCCGCCAAATAAAAAGACACAGAGATGTTTCAACAAAAAAGAAGAGTTCTCAGAAAACTTCAACTACATTGAGAAAATCTACCCAAGAAGAATGTCAAAGTGTATCAACGAGTCTGGTTTTGACAGCAAAATCAGTATAAAAATGAATTTTTGATTTTAACATTATTAATTTTGGACTGGACTTTTGGATTTAAAATGACTGGAAACTAAAAGAGTAGTTAATCTTATATTTATTTAAAATAATTTTAGAGTTTTCAGGTATATACATGTGCAATATATGTAATTTTCTGTTGTAGGTGTTTTTAGATCATAGTGCAATGCTGATTAACTAGAAGGCGTTTAATAATTTCTAATGATTTATGCGTATGTGCAATACAAGTACGTTCCTTTTTATTATAGGCAGTTTTAGGCCATTCCAATATAGAGTTTCTGATTCACAAGAAGGCATTTAAAAAAATTTAAGTCTATATATTTAAAATCCTGGCAAGTATGTAATGAGCAATATATATGTTTCTTTTTACTGTAGGTTTTAGATCCACATGCTGTGATAACTCCAGATTAACAATGTATTTGTAATCGTTGATTTAAATAAAAAAAAAGAACACATTTGAATTTTTGCAAATGGGTAACTATAAAAAATGACCTGGTTGTGTACATAAATTTAAAAGTCTCAATAGTAATAATATTGAAACAACTTTAAGATTTCTTAACCGAATAAACTCAGTATCTTATTTGCAATCACTTCCATATTAAAATAGTTGTCATAATAAAGTTCAGTCATGTTTAATTCTAAGTATTGCAAGTGATTTACAAACAAAAACTTATATTTTTCAGAAGTTGATTTTGTTTCCGATCCTAAAAATACGTTTTTGTAGAGGTTCTACTGTATTCACTTCTCTGTGGCTGCTACCTTGACGTGGTAGAGAAGCTTAAATATCAAATGGTATAACTAAAAGGAGTCTTAAACTAAATTATTCATAATAAAATTTCAGTTTATAAAAACTAATTTAAATACACATTCTGTATTTTAATGTATTGCTCTTTATTTCTAGAAAGAAAAGATTTTTTTTTAAAACTTAGATACTTATATAATTCAAATATTTTGCATATGGTCTGCCAAAAAAGGAACTTTAAATAAAATTTCTATAGTTATTCTAAGTCTTTTTTTTTGTCGCAAACTACTTGATCATTATTAAATAAGTTTGAGTTTAGCATCTTTCTGAATTATGTAAGTATATCAAATTATATGAGGCCTACCACAAAATGTAAGCATAGCTCTAATGATATTAGGAGTAGAGTAAGTTATCTCTCTCAAAAAGTTTAATTAATGTTGTAGTTTACACTTACTTCTAAATCCCATAAAAGCAAAAACTGTCTCAAAAGAATGATGTAAATAAAAATAATTTTCAATAAAACTACAGTTACCCAAAAACTCTCTTCAAACCTAGTTTATACACAAAATGTTTCCATCAATCATTGATTGTTTAATTGTTTTTAAGTTACTTTTTCTCTTTTTGATAATATTGGGCTTGTATTGTGATTTTAAAGAAAAAAAACTATAAAATAACTTATTAAAGAGAAGTCTAACATTTCAGATGTAAAAAAATTACTGTTGCATTATCATTTATAATATTTTGTTGGTGACAATCACTAATAATTTCCAATTTTTAGAGTAATAAAAATAGAATCAATAAACTTAATTTTAATATATTTTTCTCTTTTCAGGAGAACATTAGTTAATCTTCTGTAGTAATTTAGTTTATATTGATCTTGCATTCATCTGTCTTTATAAAGGGTCATTAATTCTCTCATGCGTTACTGATTAAAACGGTAATAGTACATATTGGCCCCGTTTACATTGGCGAAAATTGCCGGCAAAATACCGCATCGCATCCGCTTTTTACCCGTTTACACGACGACCCGGCAATTTGCCGGGTCGAAATGCAGGTCTGTTTTTTGTCCCTGCTTTCGACTAGGAACTTTGCAGTGGTAAAATGCGGAGTCCCATGATGCATTGCGCCAGAGATTCAAGATGGCTGCTGTTGTCGAGTGCGTGTCTTGCAGTTATAGCACTAATAATTTGATCAAACTGACCTAGATTCGGAAGTTTACAAGTGCCCATTTCCAATTAATATAATCCCCTCAGGGGGCTCACCTTCTTTAGGTGAGTACGGGTGTCACAATCACGAGGTACCCTAGTGATCTTTTCCTATATCCCAAGGGGTTTACTGTCTTTAGTAAACACGGGTGTCACGACCCTGGGGTACCCTAGTGATCCTTCTCTATTTTCGACCCTCCTTCTTGTCATTCAATTTCCCTTTTCTTCTTTTCCCGTCCAGACTACAGACCTATATTACCAAATGAACATTGTTCAAATTTTGTTTTTTCTATTGAAAAAACTAATGCTTTATTACTAACATATTATATCTTACATTTTCTATTGCATTAATTTTATTTCTTTTTCGTATATTTCTTTGAATACTTTGATTATGTTGCTTTATTTGTTTTCAACTAACACCGTTGCTCAGCCAACCCGCATGTTTGCCGTGTGCGGCGTCCCGTAAGGAGAAAAATGGTGTCCTGGGAATACCTTTGGCCCACGCTTCGTTGTAGACGGGTGGCAGGAGTGAGCCCGCTCCTGTCAATCGGCTGGTAGTACCTCTCTTCGGTGTCCCCGAAGAGACACTGCTGTAGGGTTAGTGCTGCATATAAGGGGTGTCGGGTTTACCCTTTGGATCTTCGCCCTGGACTGTAGCATTATATTCTGGGTGTACTCCGGGTAAGCGCCGTGCCTGGTTTTTTGCCAGATGACCGGCACACTGACTCCCTTGTTGGACTCCGTGTTGGGTGGAGGCACGCCAGAACGAAGTTGTGTACGCGTTTTTATGGATCCAATGCAGCTGTGCCGGGTAAAGGCCTTATTTTACCCAATTCGGACATCGATACAATTTCTGCTCGTACAAGTTTTTTGATACTTTCTTTACCAAATAATGAAATGCACACAAAATCCCCGTTCGCGATTAATAAAGCTCTTATTGGAATAGGTGGTGAACCAAAATCAGTAAAACGCTTACGGTCCGGTGACCTACTTATTGGAACTTTGACTGCTTTACAAACCAAATCTTTTCTACTCGCGAAAACGTTTCTAAATTCTCCCATACTAATAACTCCACACAAATCTCTCAGTTCATGCAGAGGTGTAATTTCCGAAACTGACCTGTTAACCACTTCTGAAGCAGAAATCCTAGATGGATTCTCTGATCAGGGTGTGATTCAGGTCAGAAGAATTAATATAAAAAAAGATAATAAAAATATTCCTACAAAACATTTATAATACTAACATTCAATAGCCCTAAACTTCCGTCTACAACAAAAGCTGGATACCTCAACTGTAAGATCCGTCCCTACCTACCGAATCCTGTGCGCTGTTTTAAGTGCCAGAGGTTCGGTCACTCCCAAACTTCCTGCCGTGGTCAACTTACTTGCTCTAGATGTACATCTGTTGGACCCCCTCAGGGGGCTCACCTTCTTTAGGTGAGTACGGGTGTCACAATCCCCAGGTACCCTAGTGATCTTTTCCTTTTTCCCAAGGGGTTTACTGTCTTTGGTAAACATGGGCTTCACGAACCCAGGGTACCCTAGTGATCCTTCTCTATTTTCGACCCTCTTCTTGTCCCCCTGAGGGGGCTCACCTTCTTTAGGTGAGTACGGGTTTCACGCTCCCGAGGTACCCCAGTGATCTTTTTTTCCCTTCTTCTCTCTTCGCCCCCCCCCTTTTTTTTTCTTTAGACATCTGTTTGCTTTGGGGATAGTTTCCGTTTATGATTTTTTGTGATAAGATATCACTTTTTTCGTTAAATAACCCACAGTTATTGTTTCGCTTTTTAGTTCTCTAACATTGTTTACAAAAAATATAAAAATCCCCCCCAAAAAAAATCATGAGATACGTTTTTAAAAATTAAAAAAAACCATATTTTTTCATTAACATAATAACAGGTCGACGGCGTATCAATGCCGATCAGCTGCATACCTAGCCCTTAGCTCTAGGGGTCTCAGTACCACCCTTTTAGTCTCTCCCGCGAGGGATAATAATTGGGCAGTGGAAAGGACCCTTGCGGGGAAGAGGATGTGGTGGAGGAGTTGCGTGCGTCGTCGATAACGGCTCTGAGGAACGCTCTGCCTAAAGCGGTCCCAGAGGTCAAGGACCTTGGTTGCGGATGGATAGGCAGCGGGGACTCCTTCATATCGAGAAATCCTCCTTGGCTTCGGCCTTGAACCGTGCCCGGCAGCACGTTATGGGGGTTTCCCCGTTCTCTATCTTTGAAGAATCCTCCGGCGGTTTCACTTGGCATGTCAGGAAAGTGTGGGAATTCGTGGCCTGGCGGGGGCCTCGATGGAACTGGAAGGAATCCGTGTAGCCACAAAAATGGAGACAACTAAAGAGAATAAAGATTTGGACTCGGAAAGGCTTTTGCCTCCAGCGCCAAAAAAAAAAATTCTCTCTTTCCTGGGCTGACCGTGTCGAGTCCTCGACACCGTTGGCCGATCTCCATTTAAAAAACTCCTCACCCATCGAGGAGCAACAAATTAGTAATTCAAGGTACTTTATCATGTCCAAAACCGATAATTTTTTAAATGTATCACCTTTTTTTATCGAAAAGGCAATAAAAGCTAGTGTAGGTGAAGTAAAAACCATCCGAAAGATGCGTTCTGGTTATCTCTTTATCGAAGTGTCGTCATCGAAACAGGCTTTAGCTCTTTATAGCCTAAAGCGATTGGCACACTTTGATATTCAAGTAAAATCTCATGCAAACCTGAATTTCTCTCGAGGAGTAATCTCCGCAGCGGATCTATACAATGCGACCAACGAGGAAATTTTAGAAAATATGGCAGACCAAAAAGTATGCGCAGTCAGGCGAATAACAATAAGGCGGGATGGATAACTAACTGCTTAACACAAAGCACCTCATCCTGACCTTCGCTACTCCTGATCTTCCCCAATCCGTTAAGGTAGCATACCTCAATTGTCCCGTAAGACCATATATACCGAATCCGCTGCGTTGCTTTCAATGTCAGCGCTTTGGGCATTCTAAGACCACTTGTTGAGGCCAACCAACGTGCGCTTGTTGCGCAGAGATTGGTCATGAATGCACTGACTGCAAATCTCGAGAAAAATGTGTTAATTGCAAAGGGGACCACCCTTCGTATTCTAGCTTATGCCCAACGTGGTCAACTGAAAAAGAGATAACCGCTTTAAAAATTAAAAATAAAATCTCGTATCCAGAAACTCGGCGAATTGTTTCCTCGCGCATGCCAGTTTCTGGAAAAAGTTATGCAGCTGCTACCACGAAAACTACAAAAACAACATCTATTCAAACTGATCCGGTTTTAATAAATACACCCAGCTCACCTACACCAGCAGAAGTAACCGAAAATTATTGCAGTGGATACAAGCAAGACTGTATCCACTACACCCATTAAGAAAAACCGGAAAACTCGGATCAAGGAATCTAGGGTACAGGCCAACAAAAAAAAAGAGGTCAAACCTTTCAAAAAACTCCATGATATAAAAGACGACGTGATGGAAATGCATGCATCTGAAAGCGATGAATGTCTCATGGAAGATCAGTCGTCAAAACCGTCGTCTTCTAGCTCCTTACAAGGAGCGAATGCGAAAACTTGATGCCCTCCTTTATTTCCTGGAACAGCCGTGGTCTAAGAACTCGACTTGATGATTTCAAATCCATCGTTTCCTCGTACCAGCCCGCATGCGTTTCTCTTCAAGAGACATTTTTGAAGAGTACCATGTCAATGCGAGTGCGTGGTTATAATTGTGTACGACGGGATGTAGATGGCGATGCATCTCCAACTGGAGGTGTATGCCTTTTCACGTCCCATCTTTATCCCAGTAATGTCGTCACACTGCACACATCATTACAGGCTGTGGCTGTACGGATTCATATCCATTCTTTAGTCACAGTCTGCTGTGTTTATTTACCACCCAACGATGTTGTGTGTGCCACAAGTGGATTTGAATCAATTAGTCAGTCAATTGCCAACTCCTTTTATTTTGCTCGGTGACTTTAACGGACACAGCCCTCTGTGAGGGCATGATGATACCAACTGTCGTGGACGACAGATCGAACAGTTGATCTCTGATCACTGTCTCTGTCTACTCAACAATGACGAGAAAACTTATTTCCATGCACCCACGAGGACATTTCACTCTCTCGATCTTGCCATTTGTTCGCCAAGTCTACTACCGTTATTGAAATTTGAGGTAGATAAAGATCTACGTCACAGTGATCTCTTCCCTCTCCTAGTCTCGCATGTTAATGGTGCGGGGGTACGAAATCGGCCTCCCGCATATCATTTTCATCACGCAGAATGGGATAAATTCACACGGTTAGCAGCTATAACTGGCATAATGGTTCAAGACAGGACTGTTAATGATGCAGTTTTAAACGTCACTGAAGCAATTAGGAATGCTGCCGATGCTGCAATTCCTAAGACTTCAAACTCATATCGAAAGCTGTGCAAACCCCCCATTGTGGAACTCTTCCTGCCAACAAGCAAAAAAGGAACAAAGGAGGGCGTGGGGTATTTTCAGAAGATACCCCACCACTGAAAATCTCATAGCGTTCAAACGTGCAAAAGCGTTAGCTCGTAGAATACGTCGTCAATGCCAGAGAGAATCTTGGATCAAGTATGTGTCTACAATCACATCGTCAACTACCAGCCAACAGTTATGGAGAAAGGTCAAAGCAGCGAATGGCCTTTATCGGGATTTTACCATTCCGATACTGGAAACTTCTACTGCTTTGTATTCGTCACCTGTCGATGCGGCCAACTTAATTGGCCAAACATTTGCTAGTGTGTCAAGCTCCGATTCATATAGACCTGCATTTCAGGTGACTAAGAATCGTTTAGAGCGGACACCTATCAACTTCAGGTGCAGACAACCTTTACCATATAACCGTGACTTTGACATGTGGGAATTGAAGAGGGCCTTGTCATCGGCCCACAATACTAGTCCAGGTTTTGATGGAATATCCTATGAATTGCTTCGCCATTTAAATGAGGATTCACTAGTAAGTCTCCTTTTCCTATTCAACCGAATATGGAGGGAGCAGGTGTATCCTACTCAATGGCAGGAAGCCATAGTGATCCCCATCTTAAAACCTGGAAAAGATCCAAAGAACCCTCTCAGCTATCGACCGATAGCACTCACGAGCTGCCTTTGTAAGACACTAGAACGTATGGTCAATACCCGTCTCATTTATCAGCTAGAAAGTAACCGATGCATTCCTCTGTTTCAGAGAGGCTTCCGTAAGGGAAGGTCCACTCTCGACAATATCATCATGCTCGAAAACAAAATCAGAAACGCTTTTGTCCGGAGGAATCATTTGGTTTCAATATTTTTCGATATTGAGAAGGCATATGATCGTACTTGGCGTTATGGGATACTTCGCACTTTATTTAGTTCTGGATTAAGAGGCAATTTGCCCACTTTTATTAAATTTTTTTAAAATCTTCGTACTTTTAGAGTGAGACTAGGTGGCACTCTCTCCGTTCCTTTTACCCAAGCTGAGCGAGTTCCTCAGGGGAGCATTTTGAGTGTCACCCTTTTTATATGTCATAGCTCTCACATTTTAAATATTTTCTCGCCTTCTATACAGGCGTCATTATACGTGGATGATCTACAGATAAGTTGTGAAGGATCGGACATGCACATGATTGAACGGCAGCTGCAAACTGCCGTCAATAATCTTGTTAAATGGTGTGACACCAATGGTCACAGTATTTCTGCCAATAAAAGTTGCTGCGTGCACTTTTGCCGCAAACGGGGTCTTCATCCCGACCCGGAAATACGCATCCGTGATGTACAAATTACCGTAGTTTCCGACGTATGATTCCTCGGAGTAATTTTCGACTGCCAGCTCACTTTCCTTCCGCATATTTTACAATTGCGGAAGAAGTGTGAAAAATCTCTCAACCTCTTGAAGGTGTTGTCTAACACCTCCTGGGGGCGAATCGTACATCACTGCTTCGAGTGTATCAATCTATCGTACTGTCCCGCATGGATTACGGTTGTGCCATTTACGGATCTGCGTGCAACTCTGCGCTGAAAAAACTTGACCCTGTCCACCATATGGCACTGAGAATCTGCTCTGGTGCGTTTCGCACATCGCCAGTGCAGAGTCTTTATGTTAATTGCAACCAGCTTCCTTTGGATCTTCGACGGAGGAACCTGTCTCTTGCCCAATATTTTAAGATCTTGTCCGTTCCTTCACATCCTCTGAAATGTATGAGACTCACCACCACCATGAAGAGACTTTATGATGCCCGGCCGTCTAACATCCGGCCTTTTATGGATAGGATGAAACAACTTATAACCGGACTCGACCTACCCAATGTGGAAATCCAGCAAAAGAACCTTTTTCTATTCCAACCTTGGAATATACCACGGTTCCATTATATCAACCCTTTTTCCAATTACAGTAAATCCACCGTAGCACCTGTCGTCTTTCAACGCGTCTTCGCCTACCACCGCAGTCAGTATAGGGAGTTTTCGGCCATCTACACAGATGGTTCGAAACGTGCAGGTTACGTTGGCTGTGGATTCGTGATTGAAAATATTACGCACGGTTATTGGCTCAACACTTCTTGAAGCGTTTTCACTGCAGAAGCTGTCGCCATTTACCGTGCACTTCAATTAATCGACTCCAATATGCCCCGTAAATACTGCATCTATACTGACAGCATGAGTGTATTAGAAGCGCTTGAAAATTATAACGATCGCTGTCATCCAGTGGTTTGAAATCTGCTCGACATTACGAGTCGACTGTATAGCAAGGGATTTGATATAGTATTTTGCTGGCTACCGAGCCACGTGGAATCATTGGTAACGAGCAAGCGGACAGCGCGGCACGGTCGTCGACGACCCATTTGCCGCTAGTAGTTACGCTATCGTATATTAAGCACATCATCCTGCATCATATTTATACGATCTGGAAGGAATCATGGAGTCAACAGTTGGATAACAAACTGCACTCTGTGAAGCCTGTCATAGGAGCATGGCCTGTGATGCCAATGCGAAGAAAGGATGTCAAATTGACTCGTCTTTGCATTGGTCATACCCGCTTCACACACAGGCATTTGTTGTTTGGGGAAGATGCTCCTCAATGTCCTTCATGCATGGTCTCGTACTCAGTTCAACATATTTTAATAAATTGTCCCGTTTTTAATAATTATCGTATCACCTTTTTTAATTCATCTCATTTAACTTTACCTGACTTGGTGGGAGAAAAACCCCACCAAAACCTATTTGCTTTTATTAATAAAATTGGTTTTTTATATTTAATTTAACAAACTATTTTTGATTGTTTTAACTTTCATTCTTATGTATGTGCATGCAGGCATGCACATATATAAAAATATTTGTACATATATTTCATGTATATTTTAATAATTATTTTAACATTTTAACAAACGTGTGGCGCAGTATAGCCAAAATTGGCTCTTGCACCATAAAACCCTACATTCACTCACTCACTCACGCATCTGTTGGAGTCTAGAGCCTAAATGTATTAATTGTTCAGAGTCTCATCAGTCTGATTCTAAACTCTGCTCAAAATGGAAATTAGAAAAGAAAATTCAAGAAATCAAAACAAACAAAAATATCTCCTATCCAGAAGCTCGAAAATTAATATTACCACAAATATCTCAAACATATGCCCAAGCTACCAAATCCTCAATTACAACCACAACAACCGAAACTGATGAAAGCATTACAAAAATAGTATATGCCCTCCTTTGAAATTATTACAACCTTTAACATCCTCCTTGACTTCGACCTTGGACCGTGCCCGGCAGCACGTTATGGGGGGTTTCCCCCCCGGTGTCTAGCTTTGAAGAATCCTCCGGCGGTTACACTTGGCACGTCAGAAAAGTGTGGGAATTCGTGGCCTGGCGGGGGCCGCTATGGAACTGGAAGGAATCCGTGGCAGCCAAAAATATGGAGACAACAAAAGGAAATAGCGTTTTGCCTCCCATGGAGTCAGATAAAATATTTCCTTTGCCTCCATTGGCTGCGCCATCTACAGGAGACATTTTACCTCCTGTATTGAAAAGCATCTCATCCTCCTGGGTGGAACATGACGATCACTCGACCCCATCAAATCATCTACGTCAGGGTGAAGACCTTGTTTTACCCAACCCTAGCGTTGATAGTATTGCTACGCATACCATATTTTTAATCTTATCCCTTCCTAATAATGAAATGTCACGTAAGTCACTCTTTGCAATTCAAAAAGCTATACAAGGAATAAGCGGCGAACCAAAATCGATAAAAAAATTACGATCTGGTGATTTGCTTATTGAAACATCATCTGTGCCTTACAAACAAAATTATTATCATCCGCTAAAACATTTTTGAACTGTCCATTAATAGTAACTCCTCATAGATACTTAAATTCTTGCCGTGGTCCGAAACAGATCTTTTATGCGCCTTCGAAGCAGAAATTTTGGAAGGACTTTCTGACCAAGTAGTTATTGAAGTCAGAAGAATTAAAATTAAAAAAGACTCGTTACTTTTTCCTATTAAACATTTAATTTTAACTTTCAATAGCCCTAAATTACCATCAAATATTAAAGTTGGATACCTAAATTGCAAAGTACGTCCATATATACCGCATCCTCTGCACTGTTTTAAGTGCCAGAGGTTCGGTCATTCTCAAACTTCTTGCCGTGGACAACTGACTTGCTCTAGATATGCGTCTGCTGGACATTCTTCTACTGACTGCATTCTAGAGCCAAAATGCATTAACTGTTCACAGTCCCATCGAATTCTAAGCTATGCCCTAAATGGAAAATAGAGAAAAAAAAATACAAGAAATCAAAACTAACAATAATAAATCTTACATAGAAGCTAGAAAATTAATACCCCCTCAGATATTCCAAACATATGCCCAAGCTACTAAATCTTCATCAATATCCGTTACAACGCAGACAGATGAAAGCATCACTAAAATAAAATGTCCACCTTTAAATTTACTGACACCGTTTTCATCTCCTCCAAAACCAATTATATCACTATGTTCTCCTGCTGTTACCACATCATCCTCAACCCAAGTACAACTCTTGCCATCCATTTCTTCAATAGCATCTACAGTATCAGTTCCTCGACCACCAACCCCCATATCTGATGCAAAAAAGAAAACCAAAGAACAACCATCTCAAGCACATGGCCCCCGAAAAGATGGAAAAAAAACAGACTTAAAAAATATAAAACCTTCGACGAATTTAAGGAAAAAACCTGAAAAAAACATACCTTTAAAGATAACGAGGGAAAAAGATCCCCTCTATAAACCAACTCCCGTCTCCAAAAGTTCTCGGACACAGAAAACTATTCAAACCTTGGATGACATGGACACAGACGCTAATCTGACTGACACAGATTACGTCACAGATCTGACATCCGAGGAATATGAGAGCCTTTTAGAGGATGATTTTAAACAATTGGCAGCTAATCCCTTGACAGGGACCCTTTTGCCACTGTAACGTCGTGAGTAGTTAGCAAACAAGAAAATTTGTCACAGCCTCATTTTAAAATTAAAGCAGTATTTATTTCCTTCATAGGTTACTAAAAAGTCCAATAAACATACCAAGCCGGGCGGACCGTCTATTTCACGGGAGTTCAATCCTTATTCCGAAAGGCACTCGCTAAACCATTTTCTTTTCCGGGCTCCTCTGCAGTTTACTCCGTCCAGGGCTCTCTCTCGGTCTCCATCCAGGGCTCCTTTTCTATCTCACTCCAGGGCTCTATCCCTATGTTTCCATCCAGGGCTCCATCTGTCTCACTCCAGGGATCTCTATCTGTCTCACTCCAGGGCTCTCTCCAAGTTTTTTCCTCTAGGGCTCTCTCCCCGTCCTTCTCACGCCAAAATCAACCCCTTTTAAACACCAGGGGCTGGTCCACAACACGCCCCTCGTCTTCCTCATTGGCAGGCCAAAAAAATGGTCTGCCCTCGTCCCCGGGCCACATTCGTCTCCTATTTGTGTGGCAAACACAAACACATTCCTGGTCTGTCTGGAATCTAAGGGCGCCATAATTCTCATCTATCTTCTGAAACTCTTATTCATCACACCACCTGGGTTTTATAACCCCATTCTCTCGGCACCGGCTTTCATACAGGCTTCGCCTATATGTCAACCTATTGTCACTGGCTCTCTTTAGATATTGCAACTTCGAGACTCGATGTCTGCGTTTGTCCGAAGTCAGACAATAAACAATGACCCCATGGCCACGTGCTCTTGTCACCTCACGACTGTTTGGAGCCATAAAACTTCGCATGAATAGATGGGTGAGGTTCACCCCAATTGAAGACGTCACACCACCTTCACCCAAAAAATTACTTCCCTGTTTTCTTGGAACTGTCGTGGTTATAGATCACATATAGATGACGTAAAGGCCATTGTGACGTCTTCTATTGGGGTGAACCTCACCTTCCATTCATTCTAAGTTTTATGGCTCCGAACAGGTGTGAGTGACAAGTGCACGTGGAGTGACAAGTGCTCGTGGAGTGACAAGTGCACGTGACCATGGGTTTATTGTTTATTGTCTGACCTCGGGCAAACGCCGACATGAATAGATGGGTGAGGTTCACCCCAATCGAAGACGTCACAACTCCTTCCCCCTGAAAAGGTCCATTTCACTGGACTGCTCTGGCCTCAGGCTGGTTCAGTTCTTAACATTTTACACCGAAAGGTTGTCTTATCAATGAGACTGACCAGGACAGCAATCCAAGTAACAAATATAATCAAAAGTTTAGAAAAATAAATGAATAAATCCAAAATTCTATAAAACATACACTTTACAACTAAATCTTAAATCCCGAATCTTGGATTCTTTTTCCTTTTCTGTAAGTTACATCACACCTTAAATTTTTAGGGTTTTAAAGAAGTTTAATCAAATCATGATATTTCACTTATTTTAATACATCAATTCGCTCAATCATGTTAACATCTGTGAGCATTCACAGTAATAAGAGACACAAAAAAATTTCAATAACACATAATATCCTTCCACCTTTCACACACACACAAACACTCATACTCCTATAGATATTAATTCACTCCTAGCACAAATTCAAAGAATTGCTTATTCCCATTTACCTAATTCCAACGATATTTCCAACGATATTAAATAAACACCTATAAATTCCAAGCTTTGCCAACGACAGTAAAACAGTTTTTTAAATTAAAAAGTTTAGATCAAGACCTTCTAAATTAAGTTAAATTTTGGCTATCGGTAAGCATTCTCACAACCATTCTGACAAGTTATTCCCAATTCATGGTATTATCTTCTATTACATTAGTTATTGAGGAAAATTAGACACTTTAATTGGGAATATAATTAACATACCTCATTAGCTCATGCAATGAATTTACTAAGTCTATATTATGTGCATGGAACAAATTTTCCGACGGCTCTAATTTACCTTTGGTCGATCTGACTTCCGACCCAATCCTACTCAGCCATTTTAATACAAGGTCAATCTGCTTTACACGATTTTTCCAAATCTGCATCAGAATGTCTATATCGACCATTCGTGATACATCAATCTGCTCAAACCATCTCATAACCTGTGTCGTTAAATTACATCCATAAGAAGAAGCGCATACAAACTTAAACTTCACTTTCTTAATAATGTACATGCCAAATGGCATAACGCATGCGGCATACTTCGGATAACTCATCATGAGAGAACGACGAAAATACCACTTCCACAAATCCAGTACAGTGACCCACGATACAGAGATATTCTTTTCTACAAAACCTTTCGTTTTTAACAAAAGATAAATCTCGGCTCGCGTCAGCTGGTTCAAATTCCCACACTTAATACATTTAATACGTGGATACGGGTATCGGTTCACTCTTCCTAGCCAAACAACGGGCAGAGTACGGTTGGACTGCCCCATCCCGTTCACACCTAAATCTAAAAAATACTCTGTATCCTCTCGTAGCGAATTAATTAACATCTGGGATGCACAACTGCGACATAGCCATCCTGTGATGACTATGTCGTTCCGGATCCGCGTAAGCTAGAGGTGTGGGATTATCAAAATGATGAGACATAATAGTTCTTAATAAAAGTTGTATTAAGAACTATTATGTCTCATCATTTTG
>BMAV01003283.1:0-15283 GCA_019973955.1 Trichonephila inaurata madagascariensis | reverse complement strand
TAGTTTACCGAACAATTTTTATTATGAATTTATTAAAAATTGTCATTTTTTTTTGTTATAATACCTGCTTTACATTAATGTTTTAAGAATATTTCAAAAATGTTACTTCAGTATACAAAATTGCATTTAAGAAACATACATACAGTAAATTTGCACAATTTTAAAAATATTAATTTTAAACATGCATACAGTAAATTTAAACAATTTTAAAAATATAAATTTTAGAAAACAGAAATTATTATAAAAAAATCTTACCTTTGTACTATTTTTTTAATCCAAATTTTTTATGCAGAATGCTTAAATTAGTGCATAGTTGTAATTTCAAATATTTTTAAAATATTTTTAACTCTTTACTAAGCCTTAGCGAGTTTAAATAATCAGTAATAATAAATAATTAAAACTAAATTTAAAGTGAAGAACAGACTGAAATTTAGGTAAAATAACTAAATATTAAATATAACATTCAAGTTAAAACCTCGCTTCCAAATTTGGCTACAAAATTTTTTGCATATCTAACACAGTTAATTTTTCAGTTACTATACATGTATCTAATGGTATGAATAAAAATAAATTGAGGCTTTGCAACTTTGCCCCAGATTTAAAGACAATGTTTACATTTCTATCTGTCAAATTGGGCGTGGGTCACATAAGCTGATTATTTTTTTAAAAATCATTTTTAAGTACTTTTAATTCATATAATGGCTTGTATGTTCTATCATTGGAAAGGTCCCGATTTGGAGATTTTAGAAATATCAAAAACTCAAAATCGATTTTCAAAAGGTTATTACCCTACTGACTGCTCTTAATTAATTTTGCTTGCCAAGAATCTCAAAGAGTTGTTTGGTATGAAAGTGTGTGTTTTTTTTTATTATGTTAGTTTTGTTTACGAGTTCAGAATCATAGTATTGTGTTTTTTATTTTATGATATTGCTAGAAGCGTACGATTGTAGTTTAAAGTACATATTGTCAATTTTTGCATAGTTATTTTAGAGTCTTTTAGCAGTACTAATAGGATTGTATTGTTTTGGTATATGTGTGTTTTCTTCATTTATTGTAGTGCTCCTGTTTAGTTATTTATTGTGTATTATCGCATGATGACTTTCCTTGTAAAACTAAGAAAATGTGACTTGTTAGATGGAGGGAGGAAATTAGGGGTGGAAGTCAACGGTGATCTAAGTAGAAATAAAGGATATAAATTTAGAAAGTGAGAATAATGATATGGAAACAATTAAAGCTGTGATGGAGGGAGTATTAGAGGAAAATAAAGAAAGAGAGGAAAAACAAAGGGAAGAAAAAGAACGGGAAAAACTAATCAGGGATCAAGAGTTTGAGAAGCGATTAGGGAATATGAGCTGGAGTAGTTAAGATTGTCCAACGTCACTGATATGTTTAGTGTATCGTTTGCTGATTTAGAAGGGCAAGGGCTAAATAGACGGGTTAATTTAAAATACTTGGTGCCTAAATTTGATGCAAAAAATGCAGATATTAATCTATTTTTTGAAATTTTCGAGAGGCAAGCCAAGAAGGAGAAAGTTTCGGACGACAGGTGGGTTTCACAACTCATTCCGTTGCTTCCTGTGGAATCGACTGATTGATTGATTGAATATTAACGTCGCACTGTTTAGCTACACGAGGGCTTTTGGCGACGGACCACGTAATTTTGAACCATAGTCGTGGAATCGACTGAATTGATAGCAAAAGAACCCCCGGAAAAAGGAGACAAATATCTTCACATTAAAAAATTACTTTTGAATATATTCCAGCTAACTCCCGTAGCCCTTAGAGATAGGTTTGAATCCCATCAGTGGAGACCAGGTACATTATGGTCAGATTTAGTTTTTGACTTAAGTTCTTATTTGGAAAATTGATTGGCCGGAATGGAAATAAAAGATTTGAGGGAGTTAAAATAATTGTTACTGGCCGAGAAATTAAAAAAGAGAGCCCCACATGAGGTAGTGGATCGTTTTATTGATACATGGGATGGTTTTAAGGACGCTAGTGATCTAGCAGGGAAGTTAGACTATTTCGAAGCGGTAAAAAAAAATACATAGAAAACAAAGTACAATAAAAGCAGGTGAGCGAAAACAATTCGATAGCTAACCTTTTGTAAATGACGAGGTTAATCAGATTAGCGGGAAAAGTAAGCAAATTAACGTTTTAAATAAGGAACCCTTTAGGAATGATGTATTTCAGGAAACTTCGCAAATTAAGAGAGATAGTGAAAGGGAATGAGAGAGACCGTTTGAAAGAAAAAAAACTCATTATTTGTTACTATTACAACGAAATTGGGCATATTAAACCCGTTTGTCCTAAACTTATAAAAAACGATTTTGAAACAGTGGCTAGTTTAAGAGTAAACTCGGAGGATAAGAACTCTTTCGAAAAATTGAATGTTAAATTTGAAATAAATGGCGCAGAGCGTCAGTGTTTGAAAGATTCCGGGTCTTCCTAAAATTTATGTGCAAGTAGTTGGATAAACGAGAACGATTTTTTGGGAGAATATATGTTTGAGTCAAAAGCCAGCTGGAAGATGTATGCCACTGTTTACCTCTCGCAAAGGTAAAATTTAAAACCAAGCGAGGCGAGTCTTACACGAAGGCTGCAATTAAATCTGATAGCAGCTCGAGCTAACCTTACCTGTTAAGCAACCGCACCACGGTGCTCATTGAGTCGTGAAAAGAGTGGGCTCATGATAAATGCGATAGGGACTCGAAGCGCTAGTCAAATGTTTCCTACCAAGAAAGGAAAGGATGATAGCTAAACGCGGCGATCGACTTTTCAATTGAAAACACGGATCCAGTTCTCCCCTCCCATGTAGGCGGTGAGGACAGGACGTAAATTCTGGAGTTTGTCGGAAAAAAAAATGAAGGGGGATTATCCCAATTAACGAACTCCGATTTTAGTTCAGAGCAAAAGAAGTGCCCAGACCTCCATGTATTGTGGGAAAAGGACAAATCGAGTTTAGACGAATTCCAGAAACTAGGTGTGCCCTTGCAATTCACACTAAAAATTAATCAGATGAGCAACCCGCTGAGTGACTCAGTAGGGAGGGTTCAGGGGATTTTAAAACGCGTCTTGAAGAATCTTTGCGTGGAATCGGAGGCAGAGGTGGAAAACGGTTAATCTCTGCATTATTTGAGTTGCGCACCGTAGTATTCTCCCGGAGAAATGACTTAGTGTTATTTTTAGTTAAACCTGTGTGTGTTTAAATTAATTGCTCTGCCCGAGAATGGTCTCACTGATTGCGGGACCATTTGCGGTGTTCCCAGTAGTGTGATGTTACTTCCTTGTGTCCCATGAAATGTACATTTGAAGGGGGAGGC
This sequence comes from Trichonephila inaurata madagascariensis, assembly GCA_019973955.1. NCBI lineage: Eukaryota > Metazoa > Arthropoda > Arachnida > Araneae > Nephilidae > Trichonephila > Trichonephila inaurata. The sequence goes on along the minus strand of BMAV01003283.1, from coordinate 11,960 downwards.
AGCTGTGATGGAACCGATCTCTTTCCCCTAATTGCTAAGAGTGGTGCCGATAGACGTGGAAAAATTCCAGTCGTTTCCCTAATTGCTGGAAAAGAATTTTGAAAGTGGGTGGTCAGAAATTCTGACCCTTTTTTCCCTGGCTTTCCCGACAATCAAAAGAGACACCGTAACATTGTGCTTTCGTTATCTCAGGATTCAGTGACGACGGCGCGTCTGAGAACTTACAATATGAGCAGAGACAGACTCCTGACAGGCGGCCAACGGTAAGAGATCAAATGTGCCGAGACCGACATAGGCGGCCTACGAACAAGAGATCAAAAAGGGATTAGGAGGTAAGGAATAGAGAGAGACGAGAGGTATCGCTGGAAGGAATTGATTGAGGCCCCTCCAGCGATAGATACAGCGATACTGAGTCCGTGAATTAAGGCGGATTCCGAACCATGCAGACTTGACTTGAGGGAACCGATTGAAGCCCCTCCAGCGATAGACTGGTGAAACAGTCATACTGTCCGCGAATTAAGGTGGATTTTTAAACCTGGGAAATTGTGAAGGAGCAACTGCATGGCAGATTGAGAGCCAGCGAGCTCAGCCGAATTCAGTGTGGAATCGAACGGAATCGGGATCGAACGGAGAACTGTTGGAACCCTGTGGCATATCCTATGTATAGGTCTTTCCTCTAAAGAAACACTTTAGTACCTTATTTCATGTGAGAGAAATAAGTCACAGCAGTGGAAGAGGACAGTCTTTCTGTGGACTCATTTTACAATTAAATTGTAATGAAACTAATTTTGATGAATTTTTCATACTGTAAAATAAATAGTATTCTGTTTGAAGTCATTACAATTATTTCTTGAAGTAAAATTTCAAATTTTCTTTTGGAACAATAAGTTTTTTTAAAGTTATTAAATCTTGTTAAGTAAATATTTGCTAAGCAGTTGCTAGCTGGTACACCTTGTGGTAAACCTTTAATTTGCTGATAATGAGCATTATTATGTGGAAAATATAAGTTTCTTTTAATACTAATTCAATAATAGAAATATATTTATATCATATTTTATTATCTTATTCAAAAAAAATTTGCTATATGCTGTTTTAAGAATCTTAAACATGTCTTCTATATCTATGGAGTTAAATAAATCTTCAAAATCATAGGTATAAATAGAAATATTTTTTTTTACTTGCATATACGTAATAATGTCCATACTATTCTTAACTATAATAGAATTATCAATTTTGTCTAATGTAGATTGAATAATATTTTGTAGCGTCTTTTTGTAGATGTGTAATATAAATTTTAAAACCATTTGTAATAGTTCTAAATTTAACAGGATTACTAATTACACTTCCACCTTTTCCGAACTAAGCTTTCTCTAAATTGCCATCATTGCTCACTAAACTTTCTATCATTTTAAAGGTTATCTTATTTGCATTTTTGCTTCGTTTTTACTTCTTGGATTTGGGTTGGAAAAGTTTTGCCATTAATCGTGGCCGTCAAAGAACGTAGGAGTTATGTTAGAAGAAAAAAGCGAGAGATGTCACAAGCTGTAATTTTTATCCCCAGCGTATAACTCGCACCCATAAATCCTTATTTTATTTTTTGTGTTAAATGTTTGCATTATAAGCCGGATTTAACAGTATTTAATTTAAATGTCTCTCTCTCAACTTATTTTTAGCAATAAAAGAAAAATATGAATCAAATAAACGCAGAATATGAAATTTGATCGTAGATAACATCATTCGACATAGAAATTGACAATTTGTGTTAAGAAAATTGCTAACGCATATTTATCTTGATTTATATAATACAAGAGTAGCAACTAGGAGCACAAATTAATGGTGTAAACGTGTAAATTCCGTTGATTTTTTATATTAAATATTGTATTAATAAATACGATATTTTTCTTTAATTTATTTACTTAAATCACTTATAATACGTTGTTAGTTATGGTGATGATGCAGTATCCATGACGAGACCAAATCAGACAGTACTATGAGAGTACGCTGTTATGGCAATCTGCTCAGTATTATCCCCATAGAGGTTATTTTTGACGAAAACAGAACCCCTATTTTTTGTAGAACAGCAGGAATAGTTGGATAGTCAAGAATATAAGCATGTGTTAGCTCTATATCTGCTCAATTATCACACAAACATATTAATTTAAATATTATTTTAACATGTATTCTTCAAGGATTAGGACATGGTTCTCCAAAAATGGCTTACAGTTCTAAGAATTTCGCCAACGTTTGAAGACTATTGCTGGAAATAAACAAGTTGATGTGTTGAAGAAGATTTTAACTATTTGAATGGAAGAAGCTCCGTCAAATATTTAGCACTTTAATACATATATGTATAGTAAAAGGTTCGCTCAACCTACTGGCGTCGCTAAAAACTCAAATGTAGAAATTTTTGACACTAAAGGGAGAAAAAAAAATCTTGTAAATATGTTCTTATTCTTGTTTTCTCAAACGAAATTGGATTATCTGAAGTACATTTTGCACAGATATTTAAGGATTAGTTGTACATTTAATTCCTTCCCAAAGCATCATAAGTGCTTCATGTTGCGTGCTTATCGACAAAAAATACTTTTCCCATATTTTATCTACTTACTTGAATTATTTCCTGATATGCTAAATACAAAGTTTTTAATTAATGTTTCATTCTTTCCGTTTGACTCAAATATTTAAGAATATTTTTGAATCTGTATTGACATTTTTTTTTTTTTTTTTGAAATACGATATATAAATGTTTACGAAAAAGAAGGAAAAACATTTTGATTCATTAAAAGAGACAATTACATAAACAAAGGAATTTTGAAGGATAACTTGCTTTCGGAGAAATACGGACTGTTTGGTACTAACATTTCAAATGTGTTTAAATATTAAAATTGACGTTTAAAGTAGTAGTCTGGGGTGACGGGTTCAAAAAATAATTTTTTTTTATTTTACATTTTTCGGAAGAAATATCTTAAAAATATACCCTAAGACTTTTAGACCGAAATTTGTAATGCTTTCAATATTATAGCCAAAAGAAGAGAGCACGCCGTAGTGTGTATGAAAGTGCGTTGACGCGGCAGCGGCAGCTACTCTGACCGTTCTCTCTATTTTTTCCCCTTCCGTCCCTAATATTCTAAGACAGTGCTCCGCAACCCCCGGTCCGGGGATCAAATGGTACCGGGCCACCCGTTTCATTCCAACTGAATTTAAATTCCTAGTTCTATACACCAAATTAAAAATATCTGTGTTCTATTAATTTTTTTTTAAAAAAGGGGCCCCGAAGGTAGTGACATAAATCTTTTAATGTTTTAAAAGCAAAAAAAAAAGGAAAACACAGCAACTATTTTCTCTTTTTCAGTTAGCAGAGCATCTCTACTTTCTCTCGCCACGGTTTACCCCTGGGTCAAAGCATTCCTACTCTCCACCCATTTGAGGGGGCAGCACCACGCACCCTGCTGGGGATCCGGCCCTCTTGGAGCTAGCTCTCTTGTTTCCATCCCTCCGGTCGGTGGAATCAGATTCCTCGGTAGTCAAAAGGGGTTGCCGGGGGCGGCACGCCTGCCCTCAAATACACAGCTGCCAGCGAATGCTGCGTGTGAACGTCGTTCCCACAAAAAGGCACGCCGATCTCATGTGGGGAGAGACAACGTTACAGTATGTATTGTGTTTGCACAAATTTAACTCACAAATTAGCAAAAATGAGTACCAAACAGATAGGTAGAAAGTTTCCTTCGGAAAAAGAAAATGCTCAGTGAAAGAGACAGAAATGTCTTCAACATCAAAGAAACGATGTAACTTTTAACGAAGACAATACCATGAGTCCTACTTGAAATATGGTTTACATCGGAATAGATGATTCTCTAAACCAAACTCGCTCTGCATAGTTGGCGGTGACCAATTCTCTAATGAAGCAATGAAACCACTTTCAAATCTGCTTCGCCACTTGAGACATAAGCACCCTGGAGTAAAAGACAAGTCCTGGGTATTTTGAAAAGAAAAAAAAAGCAGAACACGAAGGACAGAAAGAATTTATGAGGGCCACCCACATCAATAAAGGAGAATGCTCTAAGAGCATCATATTTGATCAATCCAAACCGTATTGCTAAAGCTAAAAAGCCATTCACTATTGGTGAGAAAAGAGGTGTCTTGCCCGCCACTAAAGACATTTGTGGCGAACTTCTAGGAGAGGCTGCTGTGAAAAGATAGCACATGTGCCTTTGTCGGCTGACACTGTGACTAGGCGCATTGAGGAAATAGCCGAAGACATTGAGGCGCAATTGTTCCTGAGAGTTAATGCATCACCATGGTACGCACTCAGGTTGACGAATCTACAGATATTGACCACAAGGTAATACTTCTTGCTTATATTGCGCTATCTATATCAGGAGGATGTGCATGAGGATTTGTTATGTGCACTACCTTTGCCAGCTCCAACACCACAGGAAAAGAACTTGTTCAGAATCACTGGATGGCTATATATCAAGACAACTAAAATGGTCCTTTTGTGTAGGCATAATCACAGACTGGAGCTGCTGCATGACCGGACGACTGTCTGGTTTAACTGCTCGGATAAAGGGAAGTTGCACCTGAGAGTGAATCACTGGCATACATTCACAGGAAGTGCTAGCATGCCGAAAAATGTCACCGGAATTTAACAGCGTATTGATTGATGTCTTTAAAGTTATTAACTACATCAAAGCACATGCCCTTAACTTTTCCGCCTGTTTGAGCAGCTTTGTGAGGATATGGGCTGGAAGTAAAATGTCTTCTGTTACACACAGAAATAAAGGTGGTTATCAGAGGAAAATCGCTACTCAGATTATTTGAATTAGAGAGGAGCATTGCAAACATTTCTCTTAGAAAAGAAGTCACCGCTGGCAGCACATTTCAGTGATAAAGGTATGGGTCACCAAACTGGCTTACCTGTGTACGACGCCATTCAAACACTGCTGAAGGAACTCAATCTGTGCCTTCAAGGGAAAATGAAAACTGTTTCAAGTTGAGACAAAGTAGCTGCATTTAAAAGCCAAACTGAAGTTATGGGAAGGCGTGTGAACAGAGGCATTTTCGACATGTTTAACACATTAGCGGGGATATTATGGAGCCATCCTATAGAAAAGGACTAGGCCCCGTGACAGCATTTTGATGGCAGTCACGAAAGGAGGAAAAGCTTTTCTACCTTGCATTACAACTCTGTGAGGAATATAAAGCTTTTGAACATTTATTTCTTTTTCATACGCAGGCTAAAAATTTCCACATTTACATTGATTATTTTTTAATTCTTACTTAGAATATTTTCTGATGAAAGTTATGCATTAATATGCTTCAGGAATAATGCATAATATTTTCGGAAAAAGGGACAAATCACTTCATGAAGGCTCCTAACAGTATAAAGAAAAAGTGATCTAGAAAAAACTGGCTCAATGTAAAATAATTTCAATCGAATAAAACATAAAAATAACAAACATTTACTTGCAAAGAAAATTTGAAAAGTAGAGCATTAGAGGCATATTAATAAAAAAATCATGTGAATTTAGAAACATTTTGCTGGAGTTCCTTTTTCCTGTGAAATGACATTTTTTATGCTCTCATAGAATCAATGAATCATAACAAAAGAAAGAATTATAAAAAAAATGCATGCAAAAATATATTCAAATATAGAAATGACAAACAGTTTTGGAACACCATAGTTATATTATATAAAGTAAAAATACGTTCTACAGATTATACGTTAAAACTATTCAATTTTCATTCATTCAATATTCAAAATTTTAAAATAACTTCAATCAATAAAATAAAAAAAGAAAATAGGAAAAGAAAAGTATTTGAGGCATATTATTATAAAAAAAATACATGCAAAAATATATACAAATATAGAAATGACAAACAGTTCTAGATACCACAGTAATTATATAGTAAAAATAGATTCTAGATTATACTTTAAAAATATTCAATTTTCATTCATTCAATATTCAAAAATTTTTAAATAATTTCAATCCCATTAAAAAAAGAAAATAGGAGGAAAAGTACTTATTTGAGGCATATTATTACATAAAAATGCATGAGAGCATGAACAACTTAGACATAATAATTACATAGCAAATATAAGGATGTTAAAATATATAGACATTAGTAAATACACTTACCTATAAATAATCAGAAGAAAAAAACTTTCATGGAATATCATTTGTAGAGCAACATGCTGATTAGTTTCAAATTTTTGAGATAATTTGCATTTGTGATGATATTATTTAAACTATTAACTACATTATTTTTAGCCATGTATGCGGTAAAATTCAATATTATGCTATGGAAAAAAATATCTAAAATCAAACAAAAGTTTTGAAATTAAAAAATAACATTTTACATACTTTTTGGAATGCTAGATAACATGAAAATAATTTAAAGAGAATAAACGTAAAATAAAATAAATAATTTTTCTTCAAATAATAGTTATATGAACAATTACACACGTTCATAAAATGTATGTATGCCAAAAATTATAAGGATATACATACTGTGAATAAAATGCAATTGATAATTGAATAGTTAAATAAATAAAACAGAAAAATATAAAAATCAAGCATTAATTTAATTGGCCTTGGTACAACTTCATTTTTCGGTTATCCTTCACGGTTAAAATTTCTTCACTGCACTTTTTTGAATAATTATTTAAGCATATATTCCCAAATGTAACGAATACTTTTTAAAATATGAAAATGCGGGAATGTTTCAATTTACACAAAGATTGAATAGAAACAATTGCAAGACATTCCACAACTCATTAGCCAATTCCAGATACCTTCTGTTATGCTTGGCAAACAAGATAATTGGCAATCAACTTTAAGAAACTTCGATTCGAATGTTTTCGATATTAACAAATTAAAAATGAAATATTGCGTTGAAATGACTTTCATAACATATCTGTGGGCATTTTAAACCTCCTCTATCAGAAGTCACCAAGCAGTACGTCCCTTCGATATTTTCCGAGTCGAAATTAATCTGCTTATCTAAAACAAATGTATGCTTGCAATCAGAGCATTCGAATTTAATATTATGCACACAATATATATATCCGCTATATACATTAAAAGCGTCTCTTCTATTGAAATATCATCTGGTTCTGCATTTCCAATGTTTTAGCTATTTCGTTGAAATCTGCAATATCTATTTTAACATGAAATATCTCACCTGAATGATTTGAAATTAAAAATTTTTAGTGAGATAGTACCATATTTATCTGAGTGCAAAGTTAACTACCCTTTTGGTTTTGTGCGCAACTTTTTTTTCAAGCTTGCAAAATTTCCTGCACAGTGACATGAAAATTTGCTCCAGACATTTTGTGTGTACTGAAACTCAGCTTCTAAATTATCCAGTTTGGAACTTTCAGTTAAAACTTTTATATTTGAAATTCTGCTCCGTCAAAATGCTATTAGTTTGGGATGGTATTTAGCATGCCTCGAAGCAAAAATGTTTCCCTCGCTTAAACAGCCTTCTCACGTTTATTTTGTTTTAGAATTTTTTCCAGCAGTCAGCACTGAACAAATTTTTGAAAAAAAGTGAATCTATATCATCATCCATTGATGAAAAATGAACACTGATTTTCAATTTAAGATTTGACCCTTAGTTGGACTTTTTTAATATTCGTATTGCCAGAAATCACAAATATGTTTGATGAATATTGCAGTGTCCCAAGCATTTCTGGGTAGCCAAATTTATCTTTTAATATATTAAGTGCAGTCACATTGCTTTCTTCAAAAAAATTTAAAACTAATTTAACATTTTTGTTTCTCCAAAATTTGTTGGTTTTTAAAGCTTTTTAAACATAATTTAGGAGCTAATTGCACAATAATGTTCATTCTTCGTTATAAATTTTAAATAATGATGATGAAAAAGATGCTTTTCAGATTTGAAAATTCTGAAGGATCAGGTTACATTAAGAAGAATCAGCATCTTTCTGGTTAACAATTATTTCATTATAGATTTGATAAGATGTACTGAATCAAAAAATAAGATATGTAATTTTTGCATTATTAGCTGGATTCTGAGAGATAACACTCTTTATAGGAGTACCATTACACAATTTAGAAAAACAATTTCTATTTACTCTGTTATTATCACTTACAATGCAAACAACTGAAAAACCTACCTTTTCCATTAGTGACAAAATTTCTAAAGTCATAGAATGCAAGTCTTCAGCATTCATAATTTTAGGATTCAATGATACTATTTCTTTATTTTACTCAATAAAGAAGAGTATAGAAAAACATTGAATCGTAGTAGCTGCTTCTCCTTTCTCAGTAAATCCAATTATTTTATTACATTTATATGTAATCGCTGATTTGATGAAAATTTCATCAATTTGTAATAAAACCTGTTTCTCATGGTCTTTCAGTTCTTTACACCTACCTCTTAGATAATTTAAATTAGCCAGAGTTGACAAACCTGGAGTAACATTTAATCCAGATGTAACTCTCTGTAATTGTCTCACACTTGGAAGAATACTACAGCCGCACACTTGTATCTCTTACATAGAAATAACATGTGGTAGATTTAAATGTACATACAGAAAGAAAAAAACCATTAAATTGCACTGCTATACTTACGGCTATGTGTTTGTTTCAAATTTAATAATTTCATTTGCTCTAAAATAAAATATGCTGCCTCGAAATTTTTCGGCATTACCAGTTTTCAATATACTTTTCCCATGATTGAATAGCAAAACATGATGAGGAACAGAGATTAATGGAAGAGATTTCTATTTCAAAAAGGAACTTGTTACTGTATTAAGAATATTTAACAATTCGCTGAAATATGTTAACCTAGGAGGATTATTAAGAATTTTTCCAACAGAAGGTATATTTAATTCACGATTATTTTTAAATAAAACAATAGAGATCTGTATTTACTTTTCAAGGATTTTTAAATGGAAGGACAATTTTTCGCAATTCATAAAAGAAATGTTATGCAACTTTTCTGAAATCATGTTTTGGGAACATTGTTTTAGATAAGAAATCAGATAGAATGGGATTTTCTCGCATTAGCAGATTTCTTTTTAAACTTCAAAACTGGTAATTTCGTGCTGTAATGGAAATTAACGGCAGTTGTTCGTCTAATTGTTTCATTTTTTCCTTTCGTTGGATGATACCGAACAACACAATTTTCCATTCAAAGTAGGATGGACAACCAGGGGAAAATGCTGGATATGCATTCTCTGAAAATTTACTTTGGGATACCTCTAGGTATTTCTACAATACCAGTCTTGTCTGTAATTTTATCTTTTCTCACAATGAAAGATTCAGGAAAATGTTTAATGCACACTACACTATTGTTAGTATTTTTAAAATCCCTAGGGAATTTTCCTTTTTCAAGTTTGTAACAACTGTTCATCTTTTGGGAAACGAAACACAGAAACGTACAGCTGCTTATTTGGTTTATTAGAGGAACAATTTGGTACACAACAGTAACGAGGGCATTATTACATGAAATGTGTTCAACTTTTGGGTTAAGTTATTAATAATATTTTTCAGTTAATTAAGATTTGACAGAATAAACAAAACACTAATTTTACATTTAAGCACTAATCTCTCTTATAAAACAAAATATCTTTTTTTACAAATAATCAAGGATGTTGGCATATATGCGTCAGTTTATTATATCGTGTTCTCAAGACTCAAAAGAATAAAAATTTAATGACAAGAATAATACAAATATCGTACCTTTTTCTTTTTTGCTTAAAGAAATCCTGATTAATCCTTTTTGCAGATAATCCAGTCAATTTATCCTGAGTAATGAATATAATTACACGTGGGATATCCTATCAACTCTGTCATCATACAAGATGGAAGTGGGAATGTAATCGTTTCTCCCGCCAAATTCTTCCCTCCTTTCATCACGTGACCGGTTTCAGGTCAGTCCAGTGTCAGGGCTTACTCTCTTCTAGATAGCTTCGATATTAGGCGAGACTGAGCCAGAACATTCTTTCTCCCAGTTGGTGCACGATCATCTGTCTTTGATTTCCGAACTACAAAAGACCCACAAACTGGTAAGGAATGGATCTACGACCCATTTGTCAACAAATCGGGTGAATATAGCATGTCTGTTCAAGAAGAAGATCAACTGCTAGAGATTGCAAATGACTGCGGCCTTAAAACCGTTCTAGACAACAACTCTGCCGGTGTTCTGGAATAAAGTCATGGCAGAATACCCCGAAATTCCACCACAGCACTTAAACCCCTTATTGCCATTTCCGACAACCTATATGTGTGAAGCGGGGTTTTCTGCAGTAACAGCAAAAAAAACAAAGCTACGGAAAAAACGGGCATTTTGGGTGTCATTGTCTCATTCCCCCCAGATGGAACCGTCTCATTGCAAAGAAACCACCCCCAGGGTTCTCATTGATTTAACTTCTAGTAATTTAAAAATTTAAACCCTTTTATTTATTTTTGGTAACTGTATTTTATTTTGAAGGCATATTTAAATAGAATTTTAAATTCTTTATTAAATTCTTTATATTCTTTATGTATTTCCAAGTATGCTGAACAGTTTACGAATGTGAAATGGAATAAGTAATTACCCAAAGTCCCCCTCAAGTTTGTGGATTTTATTGCGTATATTTTTTTTTTAAAATAAGCCGAGGTTATTCAATGGATTATGTGTTATATAATTCCTGAAAAACTCAATGATTTTCGATTGATCAATATTTAAAAAAAGGTATAATGTAAGTTTAAAATTTTAAATGATGAATAAAATATATATTTTTTTATTTTTTTGTGTGTGTTTGTTTATTATTTTTAAACAACTCTATAATTTAATTTTATAACAAATATAAAATATTGTTTGTTTTTAAATGATTAGTATAAATGAAATATACTATATTATTTTACTTTTCTGAAATAAATAAGAACCAAACAAAATATAAATTGAAAAGAAAAAAAAATTTTATTTGGGAACAAAAATTTAATTAATATTCTATCCATGATGAAGGTTTTGCATACAATGTTTTTGTTTTCAGAATTTTTTCTTAATATAGCTTGGTGAAAATTTTTTTTTTTAAAACTTCGTTAAAAAAATTTAAATCAAAAAGGTTTTTTTTTTTCCCGTCTCTTTCTAGATGAGTAATCAAATTTATAATAATTGTATTGCGTATAATTTTTCCATCCCTATTAGCTCTTTTTCTTTTTCCATTATATTTCTCCTTTATTTTGCTGGATAAAATTTAAAATTTTCTTTTTGGGGTATTTTTGCATTTCTTTGGGGTTATACTTCCATCTCTTCTTCAATTGTATCAGATCTTTTTTTCCTCTTTTGGGGGGGTTTTCTCTCTTTTTGGGGGTAAGCTTGTAAATATTTATCTTATCTTCAACCCTGTTTTGTAGCTGATTTTTATAATTTTCTTGTTTTGTGTCCACTGTCTCCATGATATCGGATTTTTGCAGGATAGGAAAGTTTAAAAATTTTGAAGAATTTGAAGATAAAAATTGCTTTTTCTTCGTCGGTGATATTTTTTTCCTTTGAAGAATGGTATGCATCTGTTTATCTAGTGTAGACAATTGGTCCTGAGCAAATGTTCAAATTTTCTTCCCGGGGCAAGCATAAGTTTCTTAGTATGCTCCATTAAATAGAAAACTAAAACCGAAAGGGCAGCGGGGATTAAAAAACGGGGAAACCTTCCCCCTTTTAACTAACAAATTCCTTTTCTTATATAAAGGGGAAAAGATCTATCTCCCAACTTCCGAAAGACCGTTTTAAAGGGGTCAGATTTGACTTCTGGCGTTTGGAAGGAACATTACCTTTTAAAAATGTTTATAGCACTTCACATATGGCCTTTATCAGAGAGTTTGGATATTTTCGCAAAATCTTTTTCTTACTTTTACTTTTAGTTAAAAGTTTTTTTAAAAGCTTAATATGTTGCAGTCGACATGTTTAAAGGATTTCGTATACCCTACGTTTTAATCCTTTTCAAA
>BMAV01003282.1:42335-63034 GCA_019973955.1 Trichonephila inaurata madagascariensis | reverse complement strand
TATGATGTGAGATATTTCAGCCGGTAATAAGCCTAACAGATGAGAAACCCAAAATTCTTGATTTATATCCAGTATCTGCGCTTGACGTTCGAATAATTTAAGATAAGACTGATGTCTTCTTTCAAATCGAAACGATGTATAAATTTTGACACTTCTTTGAGGTGAAATTTAGTATTACTGCCTTCGGATGTATCAGCACCTAATTTAAATTGCGCTTGGATCCTCAACTTTTCCAATTCAAATTCGTCTTTACGTTTTTGTTCATCAAACTTCAATTTTTCGATGTGTATTCTTTCTTCTCGTTCTTCTATGCGTAATTTTTCTGCACTGGCTTCTATGCGTAATTTTTCTTCCCGTTCTTCTATGCGTAATTTTTCTTCCTTGGCCTTACGATCCTCTACTATCGTTGTGTGTAGGTTTTTGGTTAGATCTTCGTCATATTCTCCACTACTAGTAATTAGGTCTTTGAGAGTAGCGATGGTCATAGATTTATCGAATTTTAAATTTAGTTCTGTGGCTAAGACGAATAAATCTTCACGTCGACCTTTGCCGAGATAGGCCATTTTAAAATTTATATTTAATTTTATTTAGTAACTAAAAGAATTAACTAAACCGTCACGCGTTCCAACAATAACAATGGTATCACTATAGTATAGCAAATCTCGCTTTCAATTAACAAAATTCTTAAGATAAAATTGTAATGCACCAAAATACATTAAAAATGCAATGAAATACTCAAAACTTTTACGCTTAAAAATATTTTAGACCAATAATGTTTAAAAACAACAGTGCGAGCTAAAACGTGTAATACTTAAATTGAAATACTTCAATTATTAATTTCAACCAAAAAAAAAAACTTCTATAAAAACATTTAATACATCAGTTGTCTCCTTTTGTTATAATAAATGCAAAAAGAATTTGAAAGTAAAAATAACTTAAAGTAAATCTTGTTTTTTTTAAAAAAAACTGAGATTAAATTTATTACAAAATGAAAAAGAATTTAATCATTCGAAACGAAACAATTAGAAGTTAGTCACTTAAGGAAAAAGCTCATATATATATTTTTTATTACACCAATAAAATAAAATCATTCAGGATCTATCTCATCATCAAATTCTAATAATAAGCACACTTTTCAATAGAAAGCATAATAATTCTGTCAAAAATGAACTCAAAATATTCATATATTGAATGATAAAGTACGCCATTAAAATTGGATCATCTAGGATGTTTCATCAATAAATTATAAAAATGAACGATGTTTAAATGAAAAGAAAAAATAATTCAGTGTAATTTCTTCTCAAAATACAGGAAATGATTAATTTATTACACAACAGCTGTGGGGAAAAATGTAAAAAGAGATCAGTAATCGAAAATTGCGAAATATTTATCCTGAGAATGATGGATTTATGAATTCCTAATGTTAAGAGGCACAGTCAAGGTCAGTGACGCAACAAAACGGAAATCCTTAGTTTTGCATATTGTACAACATATCAAATACAATAAATCAATTCGTTTTTAAATGAATTGCAAAAAGTTAAAATAACTTGAATATTCATCGATTTCCTTAATATTTTAAAAGATATACTTGCAAAGAATTTAATACGGGCGATTAAATATGCACAAATAGAAAAATAGTATTTTAAAGATAAACATTATGCTTTAAACATATGAATTACATACTTTAAAAATTCAAACACAATTTTGATATTAACAGCATGACGATGGCTCTGAAATTCTTCTTTTAGAGATTTCCTTTCTTTTAATGAAGAACAACAAAAACACAGTACCTGATACAGTTGTTTAAAACGTAATTGAAAGTTCTTGGCCGAGTTCTGCAGATGAAGCTTGAAATGGACTCACTGAAATTTCATCAAAGCGCTTGTACGACGAAGTAACTTCATAAAGGAACACTGTTGCTATAATGTTAGTATGTTATGGTTATGAGAGGCAAACCGTTTGTTTACATTTCAGTCAGCGTCCCCAATTTGAGCGTTAAGCCAAAAATTTTTTTTTCAAAAAAGAAGAAGGTTAGGAAAAGAAGATTTTAAATCAATCCCGGAGCGATCCCCCAATTATTTCTGTGGGAATCCAACCGAAATCTTCCAAAAAGATTGAATTCTTCAGATGGCGGGGTTTTTATGGCGTGGTGTCTAGGGGTTTTAGGGTGTGTTAGTTAATTTTGAAATAAAATAGACAACATAGTTCAAGAAAGAAACTAGTTGAAAACTAAATAATTTATTAAGAATTATAGGGGAGTATTTACATGGGGAATATTTCAAAAGAATAGGAAAGTTAGATAAGCATATTTCGGAAGAATAGGAAAGTTAGATCACATTACTTTAAGGGAGGCAATTGAGATTAAATAGAATTCATTATGGGGCTATTAAGACTTACCGCCTGGCGCGGACGAATGATAGAACTCGTTATGGTTCTATTAAGATATACCGCCTGGCGCGGACGAAAGTGCGCTGACGCGCGAAACACGACTTCTCTCGACGAATGTTAGTGGGCCTCTGGCGAAAAAGGTTCATGTCGGCGTTTTTAANGGAGCGGACGAAAGTGCGCTGACGCGCGAAACACGACTTCTCTCGACGAATGTTAGTGAGCCTCTGGCGAAAAAGGTTCATGTCGGCGTTTTTAAAAAGGACGCTAGATGGCGTTGATGTGGAATACTGTTTTGATTAGAATTGCCGACCTCGGTAAATGTGATATGATCTAACTTCTTACAAATGGAATATCCTACATTTATAAAAGAATGGGCTTCAGAAAAATATAAAATGTTTAAAATATAATCATAATTTTAAAAATCATAAGCATTTGAAAATTCTTTGATAAATATTAAGTATTTTTTGTGTTGCGCACGCTATTTTCTAAAATAGTAGTATCTGATGTATAAAAATTTATAGAATTATAAAATGCATCATACTCTTTAAGCCGTGCCTAATTTTAGTATTATATGTCTTTTGTATTTCAAAATATTTGTAAAGCATTGCAATTTTTTAAATATTTTTTAAAAATATATTTTTTTTATTTATTAAAATATATAAGTTATTATTCTATTTATATAAAAATAGCTACAGTGTAATGATAATACATTTAACTTTATTGTTCAACTTAAAGATAGTAATTAAAGCTACTATTTTAGAAAATAGCGTGCGCAACGCAAAAAATACTTAATATTTATCATAGAATTTTCATATGTTTATGATTTTTAAAATTATGATTATATTTTAAACATTTTATACTTTTCTGAAGCCCCATTCTTTTATAAATAATGTGTAAAAGATTCGAATCATTTAATTTAAATTTAAAAGAATTATACCTGTTTGAAAATTGTTTATATTTTCAGACCTCTAGAAAAATTTAACACCCCTGAGACCTCTTAATATTGTTTATTGATGTGAAATTTATCATGTACGAAACGCAATTTTTAAGAGGAAACATGGCTATTACAGCTCTTCGGTCGTCGTTTAGAGTAGGGATCTTCAACCTCCCACGATCGAGGGCGAAATTAATACATTTACAATGATCCGCGGGCTACATCAATAAATTCATAGTGATCCGCGTTACACACTGTAACGGGTTTATCCGCGAACCTTCAACTAAACCCGGCGTAAATTTATTTCTTTTTAACTGTAAGCTCAATTGAAAACTTTCTCTCGAAGAAGAAGACTTTATTTATTCGAATGAGTTGCTATATTTAAGCGTGGGCATTTAGGTTAGGTGAAGTTGGTCGACGGGTTGTCGCTGCATGGTCAATTACTGATAACTGGAGAATAAGTTTGAGCTTAAGTATTACGAGTGTTGGTCGTAGAAGTAAGAGATTTACCGTGAAGATTAGCATAGAAGTTCAGAGTGCTCCAAGAGTAAGTGGATTATGCTCGTACATTAAGCATCCTTAAGCCGTGTGATTGCTCTTCTAATTAGGGGTGTAGTGCATTCCATACCTTTAGTTGCTTGTTTTAAAAAGTGAGGTAATAAATCTGATGGATGATCTTTACTGGAACCCCCAAACACCAACAACCGCTAGCCGGTTATTACAACATGATTGTCAAAAAAAATATTGCAATCAGAAAATTTATATATATATATCGCTTTCAAAAAAGTTAAATGGAAGTCGAATTTTTGAGATTTCATGCGTAGTCAGATTTTTTTTATAATAAAAGTTTATTAAAATACAGTAACATTTTTGAAAAATTCGTCATTTTCAGAATTTTTTTTATCCAAAATGGACATTAAACACATCTGGGAAATATTTAAATATTAAGAATAACAGAAAAAATGGAGTTTTTACGACAAAAAGCAGATGCAATTTTTTAATAAATCGCTTCAAATTCAAATGAGGGGCCACTAAAATGCCTTCAGCAGGCCATTCGGGTTCCGCAGGCCACAGGTTGAAGACCCCCAGTTTAGAGCATGCGCACTAAGTGCATTTATGTATTGATTAGAATAGACAGCATAACGGAAGAATTCTTTTATGCTGATGTTTTATACGCGCCTTCAACAATTGAAAGTAACACTGATTACGAAATATGCACTGTTTTTGTTTTTTTTAATTAAAAGAGACGCGAGAGGCTCTAAAATTCACAAGAAAAATTGTACAGGGAATGGACTAAACACCATAAGTACTAAAATTGTACGAAAAGTTTTTAGAACATTTAAAGATAGCAACACAAACACATACGATTTGGAAGAATAGTGTGATCATCCATTATTGTAGGTGTAGCGTTGCAGAAAGTCGAACAAATAGTTTGAGAGAACAGACGCTAAGATTTTATCTTTTTCTTATGAGTTTCCAATTTAAAGAAGTCATTTCTATATATATGAAGCTGTAACAAAACACTTACATTATCGGAAATTATCAAGTAGGGTTTGCAAAAATGCTGACTGAGCTGCAAAAACCCAAACGTTTGTGCAGTATTATTTTTCATGACGAAAGTGATAAACTCTCTTTTAAGCTAGAATGTTTTGAGGGGGAATTTTTCGTTTTGGGATTAGACAGTAAATACTGACATTTGATTCTGATTATCACTTATCCTTACACAGAAAAAAGATCCTTAGTTATATGATGACGATCCAATGTCAAAATGTCCGTACTGGGATATGGTTAGCAAATCCCCGGTGGCACAGACTTCTGTGACAAAGGTGTTCTGTAGGTCAGAGGTCGTCAAAGTAGTGGTCTGCGCGAAAATTTCACTGGTCCCCAGATAAATGTGGAATATACTCACTCATCATGTTAAGTTATGTTTTAAGATGTATTGATTGAGTCCTTAAATCACAATTGTTTTTATAAATATATTTAACACTTAAAAAATCCTATTAGTGGTCCACGGGATTAAAGTAATGAATTTACTGGTCCGTGAGGTTAAAAAGTTTGGCGAGGCTTCTGTAAGGGATCTTTTAACACGAAAAGTTTCTTAATATTGGTGGAAATTTTGGGAAAACTGAAAAGTAAACTAAGATCCGGACTTTCATGTAAAAATAAATTCGTGAGAAAATCATCCTTGTGTTGTATATATATCAAAAAGATATTTGAAATCATGCCTTGTATCTCGTATATTAACATAATTTTCTCATGAAAATATCATATTAAATATCACGACAAATAGAATTTTATCATGAATGCATTACCTTATTAAAATATTTTTATATAACATCACATGTGTATCTCGCAACAAACCATTAAAATGCTTGTAATATAGTTGGCATGGAATTGACATAATCCATCCAGATTGAGAATTTTTTGTTTTTATTTGAATTACTTCGAATTCTTTCAAAATTTTCAAAATATTTTCTTAAAAAAATTATTTTGATTTAAATATGCGTGTTTAAGTTTATTTTAATGACAGCAAACTAAGGTAATGTATTGAAATATTAACATTGTTTAACAAATACTGGATGAAAATATCACATTTCTTAAACAGGCGCACGATCCAGACGAAAAGCATAGATTTAAATAAATAATGTTTATAGTAGGTTAGGGAAAAATAAATTCATCATTTTTTCGGTAGATGGCTGTAGTGTCGATATCTCGTGAAGTACCGATCAAACAATTTAAAATTTATGCTCGTTATGAAGGTCACATTTCACACTAAAATATTCTTTCACTGTTTTTTGTTTGGTCCAATCAATTGTGAGTTACAGGGTGTTAAAAATGGAAGTCAACAAAGAGAAGTTCGGTACATTTTACAATTTTTTTTGATAAAGGCGAAAATGCAAGCCAGGTGGATGAAATTGTGAATGGTGTTTATGATGCCGATACTGTAACAGCCAATTACTTGCAATTTTGGTTTCGTCGATTCCGTTCAGGCATTTTTGATGTTAAAGATGCACCTCGCATAGGAAGGTACGTCATCGAAAATGTCGATAAAACTACAGAAATAATCGAAAATGACCGGCATGTTTGCGGTCGTAGCATCACCCAGGAGCTAAAGGTCGACCATAAAACTGTTTTAAACCATTTGCGCAAAGTTGGATTCAAAAAGAAGCTCAATGTTTGGGTGCAACACCAATTAACACCAAAAAACATGATGGACCGAATTTCCATCTGCTAAGCCTTGGCCAAACGGAATGAAATCGACCCATTTCTTAAGTGGATGGTGACTGGGGATAAGAAATGGGTCACATACGACAATTTTGTGCGAAAACGATCGTAGTCAAAGAGCAGTGAAGCAGCTCAAACGGTGGCCAAAACAGGACTAACGGCCAGGAAGGTTCTACTGTGTATTTGGTGGGACTGGAAAGGAATAATTGATTATGAGTTACTTCCGTATGGCCAAACACTAAATTCAGATCTCTACTGTCAACAACTGGATCATTTGAAGCTCGCTATTGACCAGAAATAGCCAGAATTGGCCAACAGAAGATGTGTTGTATTCCATCAGGACAATGCCAGACCACACACGTCTGTAGTGACTCACCAGAAACTCTGGAACCATGGTTGGGAAGTTTTAATGCATCCCTCATATAGTCCGGACCTGGCACCAAGTGATTACCACCTTTTTCTCGCATTGCAAAACTATCTGAGTGATAAGAAATTGGGATCAATAGAAGATTGTGAAAATCGATTACTAGAGGTTTTCGCCAATAAGGACCAAGATTTCTATGAGAGAGGCATTATGAAATGTAAATGTAAATGTAAATTATGTAACAAAACGGTGTATATTTGACTCATATCGGACGATCCGAAGCATGTTAAATAAAGTCTTGAATTTCATTCAAAAATAATGGATTTCTTTTCCCCCAACCTATATAAATCTATATTTATTGAGAATTTTATTATATTCGATGCAATTCGATATGAGATGAATTTTTGATTGTATATAATTTAGTTTTCAATAGAAATATACTTTTTTTTTATTTTAATTTGTAATGAATTTTAGCATAAATTACATTTTGAATACTATACAGTTTGCACAAAAATAATGAAATGTATTGGAAATTATTTAAGCTGGTACTTAAGGCATGGTTTGTAATATTTTTTTTTTACAAAAGATTTTATTCTTTTTAAAAATATCTTCCATATTTACATGAACAAATATGTATATTTATGTATGCATGATTACTTCTATGCTGTACTTTTCCAGGTATGCTTAAAAGGCTATAATTTAATGAAGTGTTATTTAAAAGATCCCAAGAGAACTGCAGAAGCAGTGGACCACGAAGGATGGCTGCACACTGGAGATATTGGAATGTGGTTGCCTGTAAGTTTTTTCGGAATCACTAATTTACGTTCGAAAATGCGGAGAAAAAACTTTAATTCTCTGAAATTTTAGAAAACATACAAATGATGGAACTTGCATTTGTTACTTAAATATTTCTTTGTATGTGGCCATGTCATGCTAAAAACACTGGTTTTGCGTGCGATCACCGAAGCATTATCGGGCGTGGTCTGTACGTGGGAGGTTGATCACCTTGGAATCCCGCTTGCCGGTTGAATTTCTAAGCAACCCAAACGAGGACGCTGTTAGTGATGCTGATTGCTGTACCATAAAGCCTGGGTTCGAATGCCGGAAAGGCATAGACGTTTATAAATCTACAAACATTCCTTATAAGTAATCGCAATAAATATTCATCGAGCCGAAATCCTCTCTCGAGGTTGGTGATAGGGAAAGAGAGGTGGGATATCCTCTGATCCTCCTTAGGGTGTTTACTCTCAAAATTGGGGTAGAGCGGAATCAAAACGTACTGTCACCATCAAGGTGCTTAAAGCTGCGGCTAACGACAGACGTAATCTAGCCATTTGCCATGACGAATTTCGCGGGCCTCGATATGAGAGACACCGTCGACCGGGTGGCTCTAAAAACAAGTCACAGCAAAATACAACTACTAACGTTAAAAGATAAATGCACACCGCGTTTCTGAAACATTATTTTTATGAAATAATAAAGGAAATAGTACTAGGAAATAATTATGCAACATTTCGGTATATTTATATAAAAGTGATTTCCAATGTTTTGTTTTTAACAGATGCTGCAATTAAAATAATTAGGGTAGATATTCATAAGTCAAATTAACTGAAACGTAGAAACGCCGTAGATTTAGGTTCTGTAAATATTAAGTTTTTGAATATTTTCTTAATTTTGAATGTTACTGAAAAATTTTAAAATTTCTAAAAATGATTTATTTTTAATTTAATTTTTTTCGAATAAATAAATTCTTGCCGTAGAAAATATATTAATATTGAAAAACTCTGCTCAATGTTGCTTCGAGTCAAGAAATTTTTCGTTTATTTCATCAGTTTAATTCGATTATAATCCTTTTAATTTTATTCGTTTTATTTGTGGAAACTTTCAAAGAGAATTTATAATAAATCCTCACATCAAATCAATAAATGAGTCATTATATGATTATAAAATTATATATTTTTTCTAATTTAGTTTGAGTTCAATAAAATCAATTGAAACAATCGATAGGAGATAAGCAAATTTTACGAAATTATACATTTAACCTTGAACAATGAATGGATTGATTTTTAACGTCGCACTGCGAAGCAAAATGATAAATATCAGGGCTTCGAACCGTAATTTTTTTCGTTTCAATTCAACTAAAAAAATATATCGGTTCAGTTCCGGTCTTCGTTCCACCAAAAATAACGGTATTAGGTTTTCGGAACGGTTCCGAATGAATAATTTTATTTTATGTATTTTCTTATTTTAACTAAAAATATAACTCTATCTTAAAGAAAAATTGAAATTCTATCACAATTTGGAAGATTTTATTATTTTTTTAATTGTTACACTATGTAAATTGATACAATTAACCAAAATGTACGTTATGAGAGGGGAGTAGAGAACGGCGAGCATTGGCATTGTCATCCATTATCAAAATCGCATTTGACAATTAGGTTCATGATTCTGTGATTAGCCTATCAGTCTATACAAACATCCTTGGATGATCTCATGCTGGAATGTGAAAAGTATTATTCAGACTGATATTTTTCTTTAAAAAATCAACTATTCTTCTAGTTCATTCAACTGAATTAAATCTGCCTTCTACAAGTAGTTTCATGCGAAACTGAAACAGGAAAGTACTCGTGAACATCAAAACAGGAAATAGAGAAGCAATGTACATGTAATGATGATAATTATATGGTTGACTTTAACTTAGAAAATATTGATAAATTGGTTATAGTAACAAAATGACTGAAGATATATAGAACCAAAATAAACCAATATTTGTTTCGGTTCAGTTCCGGTTTTCGTTCCAACCAAAATAACGGGTTTTTTTTCTGGTTTTTGGTTCAGTTCCGTTTCAGAACCCTGATAAATATGTTGTGGACATGGAATTTTGTTTTTATGTTAAACTCGAATATTTTTTAGATCAAAAAATTTTGCACAAAAATATTTTTTTTTTTCATTTCAAAATTTTTATTAAGGTAATTTTTAATAATTTTTTTTCTTTCTAAATAGAATGGAACTCTAAAAATTATCGACAGGAAGAAAAATATTTTAAAGCTTTCTCAAGGCGAATACGTTGCGCCGGAGAAAATTGAAAGTATTTATGCATTAAGTTCGTATGTTTCACAGATCTTTGTTTATGGAGACAGTTTAAAGGTATGTATATTCAATATAAGGTATAAAAAGGTATTTTAAAGAACACCAATCAATTTGACATATACGGCATACGAAAATAAAATGTAAAATAGGAATATATTTCTGAATATGTTAAGAGAGCCCTTATAATCAAAATCAAGTTAAATCTATTCTTATAAACTGTTCTCCAATGTTCTTGGAATTTTTTTTTAAAATTATGAACATAGTAACGGTATGACATATAAATTATAATAAGAATGAATAGAAGAAAATACCGAGTTGAATATGTTAACAATAATAGCCGAAAAGTATAGATTTTAAAAAGGAAAAATAATAGAAATAAGATAAAAACATGGGGTATATTGAAAGGTTTTTGCGATAATTTGATAGTTATCCAGTAAATGAAATACGTTAATGATTGATTGGCTTACGGGTTTTTAGCAACATTCTAAAATTGAAATTGGATTTTCGACTTTTAATTATACCGAAATCGGCAAAAGAAAAATAAAAGTAACTGGTAGTCAATAGCAGTTTCTCAATTATTCTCATTTGGGTAGATCGAAATTTTTTTTTTCAGAATTTCAAAACCTACCTATGCGGAAAAGATGTTCTCTGATGGATAAATGAAAGGAAAAGTAAAATAAAAGATGAGTTTTTATATTAAGTACTTCCAAAAAAGGTAAACGAAGTATAGGTTCTGTAGCTTTTTTTATGGTAAAAGAAATTTTTATTTAAGGTATCCGACTACGTTCGGAACCGTGATTTTAAAAAAGCGCCTAAATGGATAATTTTAATGATATTTTGTGTCACTTAGATTAGAATACATGTATAAAATTATTTTAAGGAGATTGAGACAAAAAAAGGATTTAAATACAAGATTTCGGCAAAAAATTAAATTAGAATAACCTTTTTTCAAAATGTTCTCATTTTATGAAAAATGCTTCTATTATAATAATATTTTGCCTTTATACAGCTCAGACCTCTGTACAGAGGCTCAACTATAATTTTTGAAAAACTCACATTATTTTCAGAGTTACAACCCATTGAAATAATTATCGGCGTTTTTTTCTTAAAATTTCTCCCCTCTGTTGTCGTAAAACATGGATAAATCCACTTCTAAGTTATATATTTCAAAAATTCTAGTTGAGCCTCTGTACAGAGGTCTGAGCTATATATAGGCAAAATATTATTATAATAGTAGCATTTTTTCACAAAAGGAGAATATTTTGAAAATGGGTCATTCTATGGTCATTTTTTGTCAAAATATTGTACTTAAATAATTTTTTTACTGTAATACTATTCTTAAAACAATTTTATATACATTTTCTAATCTAAGTGACACTAAATATCATAAATATTATCCATTTATATTCTTTTGCAAAATCATGGTTCTGAAGGTAGTCGGATGCCTTAAAAAGTACATGTATTTTAGTCCTTTTTAACTTTTATTGCGATAAGAGGACACCTTCTAAATAGTTAAAAGAAAGAAACATCAGGTACATCTATAAAAGCTACTTTATTATTAAACTTTTTTTTTTAAATCCTACCACACATGGAAATTACAGGGCACTATAAAGCGGAAGACGGAAAAAAGCTTGTATTGGACTGATTCGCCGGTGTAAGGACAGAGATGTAGGGTTACGAAATGTTGCAATGCCCATTGTACTAGTTACTACTCAGTACTTATTTATCAGTAATCACTTCTGGTTATTTGTATCGTAGAAAATTAATTTTATTTTGAGTATAAAATTATCTAACCAAAATTAAGTCTTTTTTAAGTTCATTTTTTCGAAATTCAGTCCCTTTTGTGGCAATATTAAATTTTGACAGTATTTTTTTAAATATTTTCTCCTAATCTCCATCACATGGAACATCTTTTTTGGATTGATAGATTTCGATTAAGTTATCCGAATACGTTCAGAATCGTGATTATGCAAAAGCGTATAAATGGATAATATTTACGATATTTACTGTTACTTAGATTAGAAAATGTATATAAAATTGTTTTAAGAATAGTATTACAATAAACAATTATTTAAGTACACTATTTTGACAAAAAATGAACATCGAATGACCCATTTTCAAAATATTCTCCTTTTGTGAAAAATGCTTCTATTATAATAATATTTTTCCTGACCTCTGTACAGAGGCTCAACTAGAATTTTTGAAATATATAACTTAGAAGTGGGTTTATTCAGGTTTTACGACAACAGAGGGGAAAAATTTTAAGAAAAAAACGCCGATAATTTTTTCAAATGGTTCTATCTCTGAAAATAATGTGAATTTTTCAAAACCCATAGTTGAGCCTGTGTACAGAGGTTTGAGCTTATATACAGGCAAAATATTATTATAATAGAAGCATTTTTCCAAAAGGAGAACATTTTGAAAAAATGTTATTCTAAGTTAATTTTTAGCCGAAATATATTGTATTTAAATAATTTCTTTTGTCAAAATGTCCTTATATAAAACAATTGTATACATGTATTCTAATCTAAGTGACACTAAATATCATGAAAATGATCCATTTATGCACCTTTTTAAAATCATGGTTCCGAACGTAGTCGGATACCTTAAATGTTTTATCGATATTCCATATTTAAAAAATTAAAAATTATTTCATTCATGCGTATTTTTAAAATCACGGATCCGAACGTAGTCGGATACCTTAATAACTTTTTTCTCCATATAACGCAATCCATCTTAGTGGCCATTCACCAAGAGACTCTTTTTATGTATTTTTATGCACAGCTGATTAAATTCACTGACACCTGCCAGCACTTTGTATAAGTAAGCGATGTAAATCAGCGGTTCTGAAACTTGCCATCGCCGCGGTTCCTCTTTATGTATTATCCTGGCATAGTGGATCCGCAAGATTTTAAACACCCCTTCTGACTCCCTACACATGGCTGATTGATTCAAAGGTTTCTCAATAATCTTAGACTATCTCTACTACTTATACAGACTATTTTAATTCTTTTTATCCTTGAAGAAAACAGTCAACGTGTAATTTTAAAATATTACAAAACTCTAATTCTAAATAAATAAATAATGTATTTAACTGTATTGATTAAAATTTTTAATGATAAAAATGGTGTTGAATTTCTTTTACAAGTGCTTATATATCAGGTGTAATATTTAAAATCTGCAGTCTCAATTCCGGTTCTACACTTTCCGGGCGGTTTCTCTGTAATTTTTAAAATAAAGAAGAGCTGAAAATGTGTTCCTTCACATAAATAAGTACTTTCGAAAGGCATCAGAAATTGACCGAAATACATGTTCTAGTAAAGTTCTTTCATTGGGGGCGATTTTGTGATCTAGTCTAGAAAAGTACATTGTCTAATTTTTCCACAAGGCCTTTCAGAGTCTCTAAAAGAGGGAAATTTAACATTAAATGAAAGACCTCCATGGACCCCCTGGAGTCTAGGGACCACAGTTTAAGAACTATGATGCAAAGTACTCTTTATACATTCTCTTGAAAGGAATAATTTTTACGAAGATGAGCAAAAGTACCAAATGTGAAAAAAGTAGTCCATCTAACTTGATAACTCTTGTTGAAAGCGTTGGAAGCGTTTAATATACTTTTTTTATCCTGTGTCCTACTCCGATCTTTTGGACCTATGTCGACAAGCTGTCCAATATAATAAAGAATGATAAAAACAGTCACCAAAGGCGCAGTCAACAACATTAAAAGAAACATAGTTTAAAACAGCAAGACATTTATTGAGGTGATCCCAATATCATAGGTACACCATGGTCGTAAAGCGGGAAGGAATTTGAATCTTCCATTCTCATTCTGTACAGGTAACTCCTTAAAAAGTCATACTCAGTGGCAAGTTAAAAAAAGGTCACACTGACTGCTCTTGGCAATTTAGAAATTATTGTAGCTTTATTCACAAAAGGGAGTTTCCATTTTCCCCTGAAGCCTTTCCCATATACATGCTGGAACGAATTGATTTAATAGAATGAGAAATAAACAGCCGGGTTGATTTCACCCCGATTAGTGACATTGTCGTATAATACGGTATAACTTTACGACAGCAAATTTATGCTAAGAGGACGAATTTTTGTTCTTATAAGTTGGAGAACACTAAAAACTTAGTTCTTTGAATCGGAATGTGACATGTATCTTATAGTGCATCCGTTGCTCTCAAAAGGTCAGGTTTACGGTTATGAAATTTAACACATGTCCACTTCACGACTTCAAACCATTCGACAGAATGTTTTATTCAAAGAACCAAGAGACGATGATTTAAATAATTTTGATGTGAATTAGATAATTTCAAGTTCGGTATTTCTTCTTATTATATTATTCATTACTTTTTAAAGAAAAAAAGTGATGTAGATAAATTTTTTTTTTCGATACTTGTCTTTTTGAAAACATTTTTAGGTTAAAAATTTCTTCCAAAACTTATATACAAGTATAAATGGAACGTAATGTATTGCCTACTAATAATTACAGAAATTAAATAGAAATTCGTTATCAAGAAATTATGATTCAAGGGAAAAAAAGCTTTTTAAACAGAAACAAATAATTTAGAGTTAAAAATGTATATTTTTGTTCAACTTTTGAGAATAAAGTACTAAATTAAATAAGAAAAATATTTTTATTGCTTAGAGTTTTTTGGTGGCTGTTGTTGTCCCAGAAAAAGAAATTGTGCTACCTTGGTACAAGGAAAATTTGAAGAGTGATGATTGGGCAGAAATTTGCAAAGACTCTGTAAGTTTTAAAATTCTATTCTAAATAGAGAAATATATGTAACATTATATTTTATAATTAATATTATATATGTACTTATATTATATTAGAGAAATATATTATTTATTTTATCATGATACAGTCGAATTAAACGCAAAATGGATATGTGTCAAAACAGGGATGTTTTATATGTTCATTTATGAAATAAACATATTTTTTTTACTTCCTCATTTATTAGGTTTAATATATTCAAAGAAATTTAGCATTGATATATTATTACCGATATAAAACCATTTTAATATAATAAAATTGAAAGACATGAGAAACTATAATTTTTTTCAACTTGAATTGGAGTGATTTTTTGAAAAAAAAAATTATATTAAGTATTTCTTAGAATTCTGAAAATTTATACATTTATTTTATGACACAAAATAAAGTCAACGTACATTTTTACGTTAAAAAATAATCACGGGAGAATATATTTTTGAATGTCCAAAAATTTATATTACAACGAAGATTAATATAATATATATATATATAAATGTTTAACATTTTTATTTCAGCAAAATATTTTATGTATTGAATTTAATATTTTAAACTGTACGGAAATCGATCCAAAGATTTTTTGTTTTAAGGAATTTTTATCTTTTAATATTATAAGGGGGGGGGGACAATTCTTGTAAAAATGCAATAGAATTTTGATACATGTTTCCAAATGATTTTTTTTCTCTTCATCAGGCCTTAAAGCAAATCATTTTTGAAGATATGATTCGAATAGGGAAATCATCTTGCCTTCTTTCATTCGAACAGGTAAGTTTATAGTTTGAGTTAGAAATGCCTCTTCTGTAAAATGCTTTTCTGAAGTACGTAGGATGTTCATAAATGAATGCTAAAATCAGTGTACTATTATCATATTAGAGGCGGATCTAGAGCCGGACAAACCGGACCAAACCGGGCGGCATTTGAATCCAGTTTGAAAAATATTTTTTTTGTTACAAAAAAATTTGATATATTTTCTGAAATATTATTGGGTGTGAACTGCATATTTGATTTAACGTATTTAACCTAAAATTTTTTATGTATATTTAGTGACAAGTTTATTTTATGTTGACCAGTGCTGATTTAAGCTCATTTCGGGACTTGGGCGGAGAAGATCTACGGGCTCCCTTCGCACTGGCGGATCGAAATTTATTAACAGAAAACCTGGTTAAGTCCAGCTTATCCGGGCCTCTGGGTGCCCGCCCCAAGCGCCCAATGGATAAACCGACACTGATGTTGACACTTGAGGGGTTCGAGGCGGGAGTATATGTTAAAGCATGAAATTTAATATGTTTACACATCTTTCACTATTAACTTTCTCCCCATCCCGAAGTGAGAAAACAACGGACATTCCTTTCACACTTACGATGTCCGGTTTCAGCTATCCAAAAGTTGACAAAGGTAATAAGAGGTTTTGGTAGATAGAGAACCACAGGAGATGTTTTATTTCAGTCTTGAGTGTAGTTACTATAAGTTAAAACAAACGCTTGTGATCCCCACCATCAATAGACTATTTTTCGAAAAAATTGGCCTGCTTAATTAGTCAATCCCTTCTTTCATTTCACTGGTTTGAAATAATAACAAGTAATTATGTCCTTAATTTCGAATTATTTTGAATTTTTCAAGACTTAAGATAATATATATATATGTAATAGAGTTGGCCGGTGTTAGTTGTTTCTGAATAAGCGGAGAACTTCTAATTTCATTTTATTCTTCTTTATGCTCACATGAAACAACAAAGGCGTTATAACTTCACACTAAGCATACGAACACACAAAGACATAAAGGATAAACGAGCTGCACTTATTTACACATATTCCAGACGACGAGCTGGAGACAAAAACGCAAACGGCGACGATTACATGGTGAAAGCAAACAGACAAAGAGCACGATCACAAAAAAATTTCGCTTTATATACCGGCTGTGACAATCGCGTGACTATTTTGTAATAAGAGCTCTGATTGATTAAAATGGGCGAGAAAGGCATATTTCATGTTAGTTGATTACGATTAAGGTTAAGGCGTTAGTTTTGAACAAGCTTGTTTAAATATTACTAAAAAGTGTTAATTAAAAGGATGCTAGAGGGAATTACTATATATATATATATATAATGAGAGAGAGAGAGAGAGGGGGGGGGGGCGGGCATTTTCAGTTTTTGCCCGAGGTGGCAAAACTGCTAGAGCTGGCCCTGATCATATAAGCCTTGAATATTTAGAGAAACATATGTCAACACCTTTTTAATATTGAGTGGAGAAAATAAATTAAGATGGAGGATACATGAAAAAAATCAATTTCAGCAGAATAATTAAATACATAATTAGGTTAGCCTTGAATTGAAGCTCAGTGGCTGAGTGGAAACTCATCGCGCTTCCACACCACAGGTTTGAGGTTCAAACCGCGAGCTGGGCAAGGTCGATTCGGCCTTTCATCCCTTCAGTGGATCGATAAATGAGTACCAAGCTTGCTTGGGAATTTAACACTGGAGGTTTCGCGTCAAACTGACTACCTGACCGGAACATCTGCTTTTGCACTTCAGGGCTCAAGGTCACGTATACTGAGTTGGGCACAGTAGGCCTTGGTCTTGATTGGCTGTTGCACCACTTAATTGAGTCTTGAATTATTAAAATTAATTAAACTAGGTCTTACATTTTGAGCAAAAACTAAAGCGAGAAACGAATTCATTAGGTAGATTTGGATACATATGATTGACAATACATAATTATGCGAACATAGTCTTATAAAGAGAACTTAAAAGATTCTGTACTTTGTTATAAATAATTTCATATTTAAATATTTTTATTTCTAATTGTGCTAATTGCATAAAATAAATGATACCATTTTAGTA
The DNA here is from genome assembly GCA_019973955.1 of Trichonephila inaurata madagascariensis. Lineage (NCBI taxonomy): Eukaryota > Metazoa > Arthropoda > Arachnida > Araneae > Nephilidae > Trichonephila > Trichonephila inaurata. The sequence continues at coordinate 45,417 of BMAV01003282.1, read as the reverse complement.
ATTTATATAATGAAGCAGAGCATAAAAATTTCTTTGATATTAGAAATCATCGAAGATGAAAAAATTCAGTTAAATTATGTGTACTTCATTTTGAATATTTAAACTTGATTAGTTGTTAAAGTATTGTAATATATATGATATGATTCGTAACTTAAACGTGCATTTTTATGATAGGTTAAGGATATTCACTTGCATCCTGAATCTTTGACGTACGAAGCTGGTTTCATTACCCCAACTTCAAAAATGAAGAGAGATGTTTGCAAGAAATATTTTGCAGAAGATATCAGAAATATGTACATAAATATGAAGGAAGCACTTTAAAAATGGTTCAAAAATGAAACTTTTGCTTAAATATTTGAATGATTGTGAAAAAAAAGATTTATATTATTTTTTGTCTAATTAGATTAAAGAACTTTCAAAATCCATTACAAATTTATGTAAAGAATAACGAAACGAAATGAGTCTTTTAAAATTGTTTATGTGCTTTCTCATATCTGTTCAGGAATAGCATTTGAAAAAAAAAATTATCCAGATTTCTAAAAGTTAAATCCTTTTTCACCTTAAATAAACTTTCTTCTTGCAATATCATTAGAGGAATACATATTGAATGTTATTCCGTCAACGATTAATTCTGGTATGCATGACAGATTACAACCATTTCTGTTATGTCTATATCTGTATAAGTATCTTTATCTATTTTCTTATGGATAGATTGATTGTTCTTTTTCATTTCCTACTATTAGTTCACACACTCTCCCTATATATATATATATATATATATATATATATATATATATATATATATCTTGTTCAAATTTTCAATCATTAATAAAAAACTTTTTATTCTTTCACTCAAGTTCAAATACATTTTTTTAAAACTTGTAGTGGATAACACTTGATGTTAATACAGTTTTTCAAACATTCTTTAGTTAAATTAAAAAAAGGAATAAACAGTAACAAACAAAAATAACAGTTCAACACCATATATAAAAAGGAAAATTGCTCGTTGTGTCCCTGTAGCGCAATGAACTTCTAAGCCAAGGGTCCTGGGTTCGAATCCTACCTGGGATTGCCTAAATTCTGAGAATGTGATTTCTTTTTACTATACTATTGTATTGGAATAATTGAACTTAATGAATGAATAATTAGTGTAACAAACAAAAACAATAGTTTAACATCCTATATAGAAAGGAAAATGGAAAATTGCAAGGAAAATCGTTTTTTATTTTGCCATTTAATATTGTGATTCTGTGATATGTATATATATATATTTATATTAATTGTAATCATTTAATAAAAAGTAACTAAAATAAAATAAAATTTGTTGACCTAAGTAGGAATTGATTTAAATTTTTTTTATCTGTATTACTTGTTTTATCAACGTCGACTTCAAAACAGCTTGACGACTATTGGTAAAGGACTCATACTTTTGAACCTTTTTCAAGTGACGAAGAAAATGCCTGAGCTTTCAATCCTTTGTTTCAAGTTTCATTCAAAAATTGCCTGAGGTGTTCGAGCCGTGTATATCAGTCTTTCTACACGGCAGGGTTTTGTATAGGGACAAAAAACGAAACTATATGTCTCGATAGAAGTATCTACGGCTATGATTTCGCAGCTCTGACCTCTTGAGTACCTCGGCCACTTAATTCTAGAAGTAACTATTACATTTTGTCCAAGAAAAGATTTTGTGTAATTTGTTTCTTTGCTATTACGTATTGATGTCTAAAATATGCAATGAATTATATCGTGCTGCCATCTGTCGTGTGAGTTATCAATGAAAAAGCATACTGTTTTTATTTAGTTTTTTATTATTTAGTCAATTTTATTTTTGATACATTGTTGTCAGGTTCTTTTTATTTCTTCGAGTTATGTTATTTCCTTATTATTTTGTAAATAAAATTTATCTTGATACTGATACTGATTCTAATTATTTATTTATTTATTTATTTTTTTGAAGAGTACATGAAATGTTCGCTCCAAAATAAAAATAAAAAGTTTTATATTGGTACATGATCCTAATTTTAGTCGAAGAATATGATACAAATTTCGTGAAATTCTACAGTATGTAACATAGTTTATATGTTAGATTACTATTTCCAAAAATTCGATTTTTTTTAAAGAATTTTTAAGTTACAGTGAGATAAATTATGATTTTGAACCAGAAACACTAAAAATAGATATTACTAGATTTTGAATGGATAGACAATCGAATTACGGAAAATTTATGGAAGTCAACAAAAAATTTATTTTATTAAAGCATTAAGTAACATTTTTATGATATTGCTGATTTCAAACATAAAATTGGAAATTTTATGCTTAGACCTTTTCCTTATTTTATAATAAGGTTTCAAAAACTTTAGTTTTTTCTAACAAAAATATAATTGGTAGATGTTCTTGATTTTTGATAATTTCAGTTAGCGAAAGAAAAAAAAACAACGTTCATTTATTTTTGAAATTTCTTCTGCAGATGAAAAAACATATTATGAAAAGATGCACAAAGGAACATAAGTACGGTATTTTAAAGGATTAAGTAATTAACTTATAATTTTTTTCCGTTAACAATGCTGCTATATGAGTAATTAATTTTCTGTCATGAAATTAATTTTAGTCTCAAATCTGTAAATTGCTTAATATTTATTGATTTACTGATAGGACCTCTCTCGAATAATGAGAATCTTAAATATATGTTCGACATTATAAAAACTTCTACTTTTTATTGATAATTTATTCTTCTACTCTTTCAGATATGTTGAGAGCAATCAAGATAAAGATATTTTTACTAACAGACATGTAATTGCTATTCAGTTCTAAAATTATACATTAAAATAATAAAAAAAATCTGTTTTCAAAGCTTGTGAATTTTTAAATGTAATAAAAGGGGAGAGAAAAGGTTTATAACATACCAAAACTTTTAGAAACTGTAAATCAACACATCATGAAAACCTTGCATCAAAAATTTCACGCAACGAGCTAAATTCATGTGATGTCATAGTCACATGATAACTAATCACGTGTTTCCAACCAATCACTTCATAAATTCCTGTGACCTCATAGTCTCATGACAAATGCAATCGTTCGTTTC
>BMAV01003282.1:0-31574 GCA_019973955.1 Trichonephila inaurata madagascariensis | reverse complement strand
TTCTGGTGTTAAGTTCTAGAGAAAATCTCCAAAAAGGTAAGGGGTGCTGACAGCTCTGGTACCTCGCAAGTGCCAGCCTTGGCCAAAGTGTCCGCAATCTCATTTCCCTCTAGATCTATGTGAGAGGGAATCCACTGCAGATGAATTTGATGCGATGTGGAAAGTCGTTTTAACTTGCTGAGTATTGACACTGCAACATTATCTCTCACACTTTGCCAATTGGACAAGTGCTGTATTGCACTTCTACTATCAGACAGTATCCACACCTCTTTTCCATTTGGAAGAGATGCAAGAGAACCAAGGGCCTCATCAATGAATATTAGCTCACTGCGAAAAACCGAGAAACTGTCTGGATTCTTAAGATATGGTCTTGCGATTTGATGTAAATTCCTCTGCCAGAGATCGATAATAATCGTCTGTACTGGCATCTGTATGAACCTGAACGGCGTCAATTGGTATATCTCCAATCCTAATTGCTTTAGATAGGCAGGAAGGTCTGCTTGTTTATTCACGTGTATTGGTAATTCTGGATGGAAAAAGACTTCGTCAAGATCATCCACTGGGTCAAGACATTGTGACAGGTGATGAGGTTCCACGGCACCAATGGTAAGGTTTAAAGAGACTATTTGGCTGAAGGGACTGTTTCTCCTGAGTCTCTGGTTATTACAACAATCTTAGAAGTAAGCTGACGTACGATTTTGAGAATCCAGACTTCTGAGTTTGTTGTAGTATTTTGTTAGACATGCACGTCTCCTAAGGCTAAGGGGCTGTAGGTCCGCCTCGAAAAGTATTATATCTCTGGGACAAGTATTTTTAGATCCGTGATGATCAGAGGAGCGCTGAGCTGGACTTTTCAAGTTTCTGAAGATTTGTAACGGAGGGGCTACGGTAAACTGGAACGCCATACTCCAAGATGGGCCTGATTAGTGAGTAATCTGACTCATCTAATCTGATCCTCTTGTAATCTGACATTTTTTTTTGTACTGATGGGACCATATGAATTAATTGTCTAATGTGTTATCACCATAGTCAAAGTATTCACAAATTCAGGTTCAAAATTTGAATAAAGGTCAGTAAAACGTTGAAAGTATGTTAAAACATTATTTTTCAGGCAATTTGTTCGTGACAAAATCAGAAAGGGGCAAACTCACGACGTCTAACATTATATTCCTTTAGCTTAATTCTGTCAAGAAACGCTGAAATGTGATGGTCCTTGTTTTTACAAAATATTCTGTCGCTTTGTAACTTTGTGACGGATTTATACGCGTTTTCCCAACTAACTCTTGGGAAATCTTTGGGTTATCCATTCGCGTTATTCACAACCAACCCTTCTTAAGAAAAGATTTGTGATATTAAAATTAACTTACTGTAAATAGGCGAGGCTTTCTAGCTTGAGAGAGAGAAGGAAAGAAGATATTCTCAAATCAGGTGAGATTTCTACTGAAGGTATAATATTAGAATTATAGTGATTTGATTCTTATTAGGAGAGGAAACTTTAAACTGACGATTGTTCATTAGGATTGATTTGATATTAGATTAAATCGGATGATAGGTATGATCCTTAATTAAGATAAGGATCAAGTTTAAAAGTCTCCTAATCGCTAGCGTTTTATCGTCGTTGTTCCACTTTCAGGGATTAAAATTGAAGCATTCTCTTTCAATTCTTAGTTGAAATTGTATCTGTGCATTGTGTGGAAATAAATAGATTAATTGGATCATGTCGAGTGTTTCTTTCCTTCCCCCACACATCTAGGTGTACGAGAGAGAGGCACGAGCCTCTTACAACTTCAAATTAATATTCAATTTAGTAAATAAATCTTTTAAATAAGTATATCTGGTTTCCCTTTGATTAAATTCTGTTTTAAAATTAAAGTCATGATTTAGTTAAATAAGAGCTACTATCGTAGATCCCCAAATTATTTTTCCTCTGACGCGGACACCTTGCAAGTCGTCATAGACTCTGGGGTCGATATAGACTACTTTGGGAACCACTATTCTAAACTTATCTTTTTTGTACGATGACCAGTATCAGGCAGCTCACTTCGAATCAACTCCAGGGTGTGAACGAAGGAAAGGGAGCGCGAGAAAAAAGGCCTTGGAAAAAAAAAAGATTATTCTTGTATAGGAGATCCGATGATAGAATCTGAGTATTATTGTATTAATATTTAACACCTTAAGGGGTCAATTTTTGTGTCCAAAGTATTCTAAAAAAGACACATTTTTTATTGCATATAACTGAGCACAATACTTAACAGAATGCGAAAATGGAAGGACTTTGTTTTAATTTCCAATTTTAAAGTTTTCAAACTATTTTTTATTTTATAATTGGGGAAAACAAAAAAACTCTAAATGTTTGTTTTTCGTAAGTAAAGTTTGTATGTTACGAAGAATGCTGAAAGAATTTCACTCATACTTGCAAAAAATGTCATGCTCGTACCTTTTTTTCTAATGATTGTCTTGAATCTGAAATCTATTTTATTATTTTAGATTCTTAGAAACTAACTATTATTAAAAAATGATGAATGGTTTTTGTTTTACTCTTAGCACATCAGAATCGTTTTCTTTTTATTGCTTCAAATTAATAATTTTTTAATTCTAATGCAATATTTTTTTTTATAAGTCATACATCGAAATTTGAAGCTATATCTTATGTGTGAGAAGGAGGGGAAGATAGAACACAATAATTTTATGCTAAAAAAAAACTGTGTTCGGGCTATAGAGAGGGGAAAGAAACCTGTCTTAAATCAAAAATAAGTGGAATGGAACAAATTTCGAAAAAAGGGAAATTTTTTGACATAATTTTAGAAATCACTCACATTGTGAGTGTACAAACACACACACAGAAATGCTGGTGGCAGGAAAAGAGAAAGCCCGAGCAACGCCGGGCTAAGCGGTCGAAGGGGGGAGGGTGGAAATTATTTTGAAAAAGAGTATTAGAAGTGCTGATTTTGTGAAGGAAAGGGAAAATTTATAAAAGAAGAGAAAGCCTGTGCAACGCCGGGCCATGTATCTAATAAATTAGATTTATAATGGAGAATTTGAGTGATCAATCATTTATTCCTACGAATCTAGGTCGTGTAGATGAAGTATGATACCCCCGGGCCGCGGGGTATCACAAGTTACTTAGCTGATATCTATGAAAAACTGAATATACTAAGTAAACAAGTTCAAGGAATATATAAAACTCTTATTGATGCAAAAGGGAAGATAGTTGGTTGGATTACTTTTATTGAATTATGTCAAAAATATATTTGCAACATAAATTTTGGAAGGTTTTATTGGTTTTAAAAATCTGAAGTAACCGATAACGCTATAAAGGTTATTGTCAATCATTTCAAAATTTTGTCAGCTGATTTGAAGGAAAGGTTTTCAGATTTACAAAAAATTGATTCTCCAAATTGGATGACGCAGCCAATGTTAGTAGATCTTTCAGATTTACAGTATCAAGAAGAGAACTCACAGAAATGCAAAAATATGTATAAATGAAATCGTTATTTAATATAAAATGGGTAATGGTACGCTTTGTGAAGAATCTGAAATGAAATATCCAAAATGCAACCAAATGGGCAAGATAACTATTGTTACCATTTCCTTCTTCACATTGAACTGAATGTGAGTTAATTGCCATCCGCTGCTAAATAGAAGAAATAGGCTGGATATAACAAAAACTGGGAGACTTGAGACTAAAGTTAACTATACTGGAACCCGACATAAAATCTCTCAGCAACAAACTTCAAGAGCTAGGATCTCACTAAACTTTTTATTTATACTTCAATTTTTCCTTGTAAGTTTTGAAAATTTACTTACTGTAATAGTAATAACTTTCTAGTGATTTCCTAAAACCTTACAGATTCATTTGTCCGTTAAGTTATATATATATATATATATATAGTAGGAAGAGAAATTCATATAAGGTACATAATCGTCTACCTATATTTCATGCCCATATATATATATATATGTGTGTGTGTGAGTACATATGTATGGTATGTACAGGTAAGGCAAAATAATTTTTCAAAGACTTAGGGGAACATAGTAAAAAAACAAGGTTGTGAAAAACTGCTTTAGGGCATGGAACATCGGTCGACGATTATGTACTTTGTACAAATTTCTCTTCCGTCTCAGTTTTCAAAAAAAAAAAAAAAAAATATGGTGTAGAAAGTTTAACTAGCACAGATAGTGTACATCAAGGGTGTCAAACTCAATGGCTAACTTGGGTCTAACTTAAGGTGGACAGTAACAAATAAAATCAATATTCATAGAAACATAGGGGTTTATTTCGAATAATAACAGTTTCATAAACCGTTTCCTTCCTGACTCTTGACATTTCTTCTCTGTTGCTAACTTTCCTATCTCGGGAGAAATTTTGATATTTTATTATATATTAGCTGGTATACCTGTTCTTCGCACGGGTGAATTGAAAAATTAAACTATACAGACTGAAGGATAAAGAAGTTTTTAATGAGTTAATTTTACGTGAATTGTAAATTAAACCAAAAAAAAAAAAATAAATAATAAAAAAAGCTTTTTACATATCTCAGCTGAACAAAAAACCATGTTTGCTAAATTTTAAGTATGTAGTTATATATAAAATCTGTTAAAAAAGATTTTTTAAATTTTTTTTTATTTATAACACTCCGTAACTCTCTTGTGGGTTGATTTTTCAAAACATCTCAGCAAAAGTGACACATTGTTACAAATTTTGTGTAATAAACGCTTAAAATAGTGTAAATCATTTGTATCTGGATGTGTAAAAAGTTAATATTACTTTCCGATGCATTTATTTTATGTTTAACAAAAAAGGTTTTATTCAATTCGCAGCGTTTACGAAAACTTAATAATTATGTATTCCACGTAAAGAAATACCTATGCTATAAGTATAAGGCCATTCTTCTACTTTGTGAATCGATGTTTCTTTTTTGTTTTATTTTTTTCTTAGTTTTTTGTTAATCTTTGGTTTTTCGTATTAAATTTATTGAACAATCTCTCTATATACAATATTAAATTTAATGAAAAAACTTCTCTATACACAATATTAAATTTATCAATTTCAAATTAAATAAAAACTGAACTATTTTCATGAAAGAAAACCTAACGGCGTTTAATATTGATTTCTTATTATTACTTAACCCCTTTCAAGACAGCATAAGGAGAAAGAAGCATTTCCCCAGGACCACACGTTCTGAGAGTATACGCACGCACGCAACCAGGCGAATATCCCTTTTAAGTCTAGTTTCATCGGATATTGTTCACTATTTCATTAGTTTTAATTTTGTTTTCACTAAATCCTAATTTTTTTTCTAAAATAAAAGTAGCCTAAGTTACTCCTTATAACTTTAGCTATCTGTCAGTGAAAATTCCGTCAAAACCGGTCCAGCCGTTTCAGAGATTATCCAGAACAAACAGATAGACAGACCGACCGACCGAACGATAGACAAAAAATTTAAAAATTGATTTTTTGATATAAGTACCGGATATACTTTTAAATGCATTTAGTGAAAAGCTGTTAATTTCAAATTGCAAACAGACACTTCAATTTTATTTATTTGTATAGATAGATTATTCTGAGCCAATATACTGGCCACGCTACAAAAATGTTCGTTACGGGCCACGATTTTAAAACCCGTGATGTACAGGATAACATAAGAATGAAAAAAAAAATGTATTGGCTATACAGATAGAGTTACCAGAAATAAAATTATTATCGTTGGCGTCTGACGTTTTACTTTATAGAAATTTGAGTAGAGAAATATTCCGCCCTTTTTCACCGGTATGACAACATTTTTGAAAGTAATGGAGTTTTTTTCAGTTCAGATAATGTACTGGTTTCAAATTTTGGATAAATCTTTGAAGAAACATTTCACTTTCGAATTGTATACGGATTGTCTTATACTCGTAAATATATACGCTATTTGAAATCTTTTATATGGATTGCACTTGTTTTCACCCATGCTGATTGATTCATAAAGCATATTACATAAAAGTGCATTCAAAGATTTGAAGTATGCAATTTATATATAAAAAATTCTATTAGATTTTATACTAATTTTACTGCGTTAAGGCTACACAGTACCCTTTTTCAAAAATATTTTTTTGGAGACATTAACAGTAAAAATAATTTATGTTTTATATTCATCTTACATTATTAAGTTGATTCTGAAAGCAAAAAGTCAGTTTGACCAGCCATTGTTTTACAATTTTAAAAAATTAATAACTTTTGAAGTTTCTTCAAACTTTTACGAAATGTTCAATTTTTAAATTTTTTTAGTTATATTAAGTATTTTATGTTTCTTAGAATATTGCGAACAAAAGGTAGTATAGATTTAAAAATATGTCCCCTTGTTGATTTTTAATAATTTTTTTTCTAGCTAAACCTGGAAAACACACACACACTTTTAAAATATTAACTTCACCAATTTTTTAAAAAAATAACTAGAGATCTCAGAACTAAATCCATTCTAACTTTAATAGAAAATAGTTTAGGAGTATCTACTAAAAATTTTAAGACTCTACCTTGAATAGAAAAGGGATTAGAAATCTTAGGGATTAGAAAACATCTATGTCCTCAAAATTAAAAGTCCGAGAAAAACGCATGTAAAGTTTGTAAAGACATAAAACAAAAACTAATTATGCGTGTAAAGCTTTAATTTTTTAATATGTTATTTTCCAACTTAAGTATTTAACAACTTTCCAACTTATCCAAACCCTACTTCAATTAATTATGACTGAAAACATTTTTTTAAATTTAAGATATATATTTTTTTTCATAATATTGATAGTGTTTATTGCGACGACAGGTTATTCAGCCTAATCTTAACAAAATATTTTGACAAAAGTTCTGAAACACAAAGCATTTATATACAACATAATAATGATACTAACTTAAGTTGAAAATCACCAGGTTTGTACAAAAAATTTAACTTTTTTAGGTTTAAATTGGGGAAGTTTAGAAAGTTTTAAAATCTCACAACAAGAACTGTGAAATACCACAATATAATAATATTATATGTTTAGTATAATATAGTTTGGAAAATCATGGAAGTATTAAATATTATCTGCAATACTTGTAGTCGATTTCTTGTATTCGGAACTCTTATTGCAGTATCAATGAAGGGCTGGTTTTTCAATATATCATTTTAATATTCTATCTCTTCCAAATATTGTTTCTCATATTAACCTGAGAAAGTTTTGGTCGTTGCATTTTCCCTTCAGAAAAAATTAATGAAAAGCTTCTAAGATATATAAACTATTTTTTAAATAAAAAATTGGCCTTGAAATCAAGCTTAATTTAGTAATTACGAGAACTCAAAGAAACTCAAAACATAATCAAGCAGAAATGATTTTAGAAACGAAAATTGAAATTAATAACCATTCCACACTGAAAAAGGTGCTTGTGCTCAAAAATATTTTTAATTAATTCAATTTAAGAGGGGGAAAATGCTTTAAAATGAAATCGAAACCAAAACCTATGCTCAGAAAGCTTCACAAAATCTTAAAAACTAATTTGTTAGCAGATCTGAAACTTAGCGGCAAGCTTCCCAATGATATGGGCCATAAAAAAAATGGAAAAAAAAAATGTTTCGATCTTTTTCACACAAATTTGTAGGGTATTGTGTAGTCTTAATAGAGAATTTTTATACATAAATATAAAAGTACGAGATGTAAAAGAAATTTGAAATTAAAAATACACATGTAAGGTACTATGTGTATTTAAAATTTATATTTTTAATTAAACTGCATTGATAAATCTCATCCTTCACTGTACTTTAAATATCGGCGTATTTTTCCCTTACTTGCATATTTACAGACGTAAATTCTAAATTAAATTATTCTTGTTAATAAGATTACTTATTCCTCTGGAAAGCATATTGATCTAAAAGTTATAAAAGTAAATATATAGAAATGAAACACATAATGTGATTACAAAGTTACTTTATTACTGTTCCAGAGTAAAGATTTTAACTGTATAAAATTGAATAATTAACGTAGGAAGCACAGTAAGTTCCAAAATCCAATTAATATTGAAAGGTGACTTGAATGTAAACGCGTAGGAATTCAATATGTAGGCTCAAAGGCTCATTCTGTTGATAACATTTGCAATCAAAACATTGCCAGCTTTTATACATTTGGAATCATTGTTAAGTCATTTTGACATGTTTTGATGAAGATTTTATTAATTCAGTGCGCATATGGAACATTTCAATAATCACAGTAAGTTTTGAAATTTCGCTAGAAAACTAGAAACCTTTTTGGATAAGTTTATGCAATTATAGTTTCCCTTATTAATTATATATCTAAAGAATACTTTATTTGATGTTGGTATACAAAACAATCACATTTAATTGCGTTTTGTATATTGTTAATTTATATTCGAAACTGTATTTCTAAAGTATTTATTGCGAAAAATACAGCTTTTGAAAACCTGTCTTAAGCACATATTGGTATTCAAAATATTATTTCACCAATTATTTACTTAATGCGTTTTTTTTCGATGCGGATTATGAGATGTTCATTGTAATACAGTATTTAGGAAAATATTATGAAAATTGGCACTTACATTTATTATTGTTTGCTATTTTTTCAGCAAATGGCATTTGCATTTGGAGGAATAAATTGTCACTAGTAGCACAAGAGTGGATTACAACTTTTAAAAACAGTTATTCTAACATCATGCGTATAATAACGTAATAATGTTTTTTATAATATGCGTAATAAGTAACGTTGTGTAAATATTGTTACGAATGTTGTGCAATTAATGCTTAAAATAGTGTAACTTATTTGTATCTGGATGTTTAATACATTTATTTTTCTTTCTGTAGGACTTATTTTATGCTAAAAGTGAGTATTCGCAAGCAAAATCGTCCCTTACATTATAATGGCCTTTCAATGGAAACTTTGCGAAATATTGGCCATAGAGCCAAATTGGCATTATTTTTGGTAACCAAATTTGGCGAGAGGGCAACCAATATAGTGATTTGGTGATTACTTTGGTGGGTTGGGGACTTGGCTATCAAATGGATGCTTCTGGAAATTACTGGAGAAATAAATTAATATCACGATCTATGACGGAAGCGGATCTTTCGAGGAAGATCCGTACAGCCTATAAATAGGAGTCGTTCGCTGAAATTGAGTCAGTATTGTTTTGACCGTTGAAGAGTTGACCAGTGATTAGCTATTACGATCGAGCGAGGGGCTGCGAATTACCTTAATCATTACGTATTTGTATTTTTAGACACTGATAGTTGTGTCTGAGGGCTGTAGAAGGTGTGAAGGCTTTCCGGAATTTATTTTACGAAATTTTCTGCTGCATTTTGTATTTATAAGGATTGTTTTTCCACAATTAATTTTCCTTGCTCTAAAAGAATTTTTTAGCTTCCTCGAACCCCAAATCTATGCAAAAATATTCTTTTTTGTGGAACTATAAGAATTTTTTTTTTTTTTGCAACATTACAATGAAAGGATATATTTTCATCATCAAAACATATAGGAGAAAAGTATTTTCAAATTACTTAATTACTGAATTTTTTTGTAAACATTACAAAATAAAAACTAAAGCATAAGCTGAGAAAAAAGAAAATGCATCTGATAGAATGAAAACTAAAGAAAGAATTATTCTTATCGCAAGTTAAAAAAAAAACTTAGAATTTCCAATTTTTTTAGAATATAGAGATGAAAACTGAATGCATCATTCATTTTGCTACTATTTCTCATAATTTTTTATTGGTTTTTAGGCCTATTATGAAGACGCTAGCAAATTAATTTAAACATGAATGCAAATTTTGTTTGAAAAATGTTAAAATTATATTCACCGAACAAATTTGTAATGTATTTTCTAAAGTATTTAAAAACAATTTGACATTATGAAAAATCTGTTGAAAATAGAATACAAACTAGTACAAAAATAATTTAAGAGATAGAAAAAATAATACATACTATTTTAGAACTCAAATATATTTTCTGTGTGATAATGCGATGTCAGTCGCCATTTCCATCTTGTAATTTGTAAAAAAATTTTGTGAGTTTGCACAAAAATCAAAAAAGATAAAGCCACGGAAAAATCTTTCTAAGCTAAGAAAATTGTTATAATATAATAATATATAGCAGCTTCTTTCATATAAGTGAAGAATGCAGTGTTTTGGAAATTACAAGAAAAAATAGATCTTATCTAGACTTTTAATATTGAATGATTTAAATATTCTAAGATATGATAGCTTGATACACGAAGGAATGCTTTTTGATTTTGGTTGGCATTCTTGTATTTCTATATATAATATTTTGATATTTTAGCACTTTAGTAAAATTAATACATAAATGTGCCTTTAATAATTATATATCTATAGGTTTAAAAACATACTTAAACTCATACTCAGTGGCGCAACAGATCATGAGGGCCAGGGCCTACTGTGCCCATCCCAGTATACGTGGTCATTGGGTACTGAGGTGCATGAGCAGATGTCCCGATCAGATGGTAAGTCTGAAGTGAGACCCCAGGGTCTTAAGTCCCCAAGCAAGCTTGGTTCTCATTTATCAATCCATTGCAGTAGGGATCAAAGGCTGAGTCGACTTTGCCCAGCCCGGGAATAGAACCCGGACCAGTGGTGTGGAAGCGCAATACGCTATCACTCGACCACTGGGCCTTCGAAATATACTACTTTTGATTATATATGTAGAGACCTGGAACAGAATTCTGACGAAAGTCATTTTTTTACTGATATAACTAGTTTTTATTGAAGTGGTAGCCAAATGGTCATAGTCGCGAACTTGTGACCTGGGTTTTTTCTATCGAGTTATAGATTGATATACCTGTTACCACTAAACCCCGTCTGAAAAGAGGTTGATGCTGAGAATAGCGGCTAACCTGTTGAAGTTCAGAGTCCTAATTTTGGCATGGAGAGGAACTTTGGAGAGTTGAAAACTAGATCAGGGGACATCCTTGTCCCTTAACGAAGATTCAGAATAATGAGGTCCATCGCCATTAGCTTTAGTTCAGCTTCAAAACGTGAACTTAATAAAAAAATATCAAACCAAATAACAATTTAGTTACAAAATCTCAGCGGTTAACAGGTTGTAGATCCACTTCGCCCAGCGATACAAGAAACATTTCACCATGGAATAGAATAAATGAGCATACGTACTGTGGTTTGAGGGTTGCAGGGTCAGTCTCAACCATTTGCCCTATTTTGTCTTCGTAGAACAGCAGTAAAAATGCACACAAAGCCATGACTAATCACTCTCACATATACTCATTTGGTGAAATGTCGAAGGACATTGGCTAATACGTGCAATAGTATGTGTTCGGTGGTAATTTTACTTGTAGTAGGCAGGTACGTCCTGAATGAAGAGTTATGCTACCAGCTGGAGCATAGATCCTTATATTGTTGGGCTCCCTTTTAGTGTCAGCAATACAGGCCAGCAGTGACAGATTATTGTCAGGGATAGATCCCCAAAATATGATAAGGCTCTGTTGTAGAGTGCTATGACATATACTCGTTTGGTGAAATGTCAAAGGACATTGGCTAAAATGTGCAATATGTGTTCGGTGGTTATTTTACTTGTAGTAGGCATTAGGTACGTTCTGAATGAAGAATTATGCTACCAGCTGCAACATAGATCCTTATATTGTTGGGCTCCCTTTTAGTGTCAGCAATACTGGCCAGAAGTGACAGATTATTGTCAGGGATAGTGCCCCAAACTCTGGTAACGCTATGTTGTAGGGTGCTATGAAATGTCTTTGTGTAAGTACAGCCCGACACCATTTCAAATGGAAACGCGAGTTCATACATGCTGAGGTCCTTCAAGCGTCACCGGCCCTCTTGAATACGATGCATTCTCTTTTTCCATAAGGTTGTTGTGATCTGATAGACGGATCAATTTGTCTTTCTGAGTTAAGTCGTGTAATTCCTACTGACTATTTTTCTTCTAACCATTCTGTATATCTGCAAAGTCATAGACACTTTTCTTCTGCGACGATAGGCTGTTCAATTAACTGTGTTTCTGCCACAAAGACTCGCGACTCTTATGGAATCTATTGTTTTTCCCCTTTATGTCTTTTTTACCGAATTTGGGGTAAAGCTGCCCATTCCAGATCGCTTACTTAAGGTATCCGACTACGTTCGGAACCGTGATTTTAAAAAAAGCACATAAATGGATAATTTTCATGATATTTAGTGTCACTTAGATTATAATACATGTATAAAATTGTTTTAAGGATATTTAGACAAAAAAATTTTATTTAAATACAATATTTCGGCAAAAAATTAACTTAGAATAACATTTTTCAAAATGTTCTCCTTTCGTGAAAAATGCTTCTACTATAATAATATTTTGCCTGTACATAGATCAGACCTGTGAACAGAGGCTCAACTATGAATTTTGAAAACTTCACATTATTTTCAGAGTTACAACCAATTGAAATAATGATCGGCGTTTTTTCTTAAAATTTCTCCCCTCTGTTGTTGTAAAACATGGATAAACTCACTTTTAAGTTATATATTTCAAAAATTCTAGATGAGTCTCTGTACAGAGGTCTGAGCTATATACAGGCAAAATATTATTATAATAGAAGCATTTTTCACAAAAGGAGAACATTTTGAAAATGGATCATTCTATGTTCATTTTTTGTTAAAATATTGTACTTAAATAATTTTTTATTGTAATACTATTCTTAAAACAATTTTATATACATTTTCTAATCTAAGTGACACTAAATATTATAAATATTATCCATTTATACGCTTTTGCAAAATCACGGTTCCGAACGTAGCCGGATACCTTAACTTGGTAAAGCTTGGTAAGCTTTGATTCATCTCTTTTACTGTCATATCTTCTAGTTGAATTTTCGCTGTCATACAGTGTATCGTTTTCTTTTTGGCTATTGAGTATCATAGTAAAGTATGCGAAATTTAAAATGAGGTGTACCTTTTGAAATGAAATGAAGTTCGTATTGATATAGGGAAGTGAATAATCAGAAAACATTTTAAAACTGAATAACTTTTCATTAATCTAATCAAAGCATGTCAGTGGTAAAAATGCAATATGAACGAAATAAACTATCGAACTCCCTAAAGTAATAAATATTTAATAATAAGTTTTTTTTTGAAGCACAACTACACAGGATCCAATCCGGGTAGCCTGAATTTCAGCTTCACTTAAATGAATTTACATCAAATACACTAGCTTCCTCCAAACTCCTCATTCCGTTCAGCAAATATAAATCGCCATTTCACTGTCACACCTTTTAATCGCAAACACATCCTCCTTACAATCGCATCATTTTCTACTTTCCTACTTCAGGTTTCTTTAAATAGCAATCTTAATCTGTAAAACACGGTTCCTACATAAGGAAAGCTTCTCAAATCAAACAACAAAATAAATTTCCCCAGAGGTTTGTTGAAAGCGCGTAAAAACACACTCGTACAAGTTTGCCGAGCGAAGTTTTTCATTTTGTTTCGACGATTCCCCTACAGTTTTTATAATTTATTCCATTTCTAACGCCATCGATGTATTATGTTTCGTGTGTTACAGAAGCTTCTATAACAACATACGTGTAGTAATTATCTTATTTTTAGAGATACTTTTTTAGGATGTTTAGTTGTTTTGTCTTACGTGTTATATATATATAGAGAGAGAGCATTTTGAGCAATGGTTTAAGACATATAAGTACTTTTTATTTTTATATTTTCTTTCGACATTTAGCGATAGAAATTTCATTGCAATTTACCATAAAATTTGGCGTATAACACTCACCTATATTTTCTAGCAGCATTTCTGAAATTTTAGGTATCTTCTTCGTATAGCACGCCCTCCACTTTTTCGAAGAAACCTGAAACATAGGTATGCAATGAGTGCGCGTTATACGCCGGATTTTACGGTATATTAGAAATAATCTCATACATAATTTAAGAGATATATAGATTATATATATCGAATAATATTTAATTTGTTTCTCATATGCTAACTTATAGATGTATTTCTAGCATCAATTTCAGATGACTTTGATCCAAATTTGAAATAGTACTTGTAAAATCGTTTTTGTTATCTTTAGTAAATGTGTCAGCAGTGATTTGATGAATATTTTACACAAAAAAGGCTTTAGAAATATCTCAATTTCTTTAGTTTTTATATGTGGAATTTTTTTAGACCTATACGGCTGAGACATGCTTTTTACTCAGACGTGGAAAGATCTCTGCTTCGCGTTTGCCTGAAAATATGACTTCAGAATATAGACTTTTCGAAGTCTAGTCACTCGAAAACATGTGGAGACCGGACTCTTATTTCTGTGTGTATTGTAGAGACTTGTAGAGATTCCTTCTTTGAAGTATTTTTTTAATCAAAAATTAGCGCATAAAACTTTAAACGACAAACTTTAACCAAATTTTTGAAATAGAAATAAAAATACATTTTCGTAAGATCTTTTAGAAACGAATTGTTTCATCCTATCTACTTAATTTTTTGAACTGATTAAATTTTCTAGAATGCTTTTTTTATTTTATGAAAACAGAAGAAATACATCTACCAGAGAAAATATTATTGCAGGTATACTTCTAAAAGTAACTATTTTAATTGTCTGATACAATCTTATTACAGGTAGTTGGTACTGACTTCATTAGTAAAGATGTGGAAGCCACAGAAAATGTGTGGTTCAATGCGTAATTAGGTTAACGGAATTTATATTAATCACGCATGTGCAGCGACGTGTTCGAACAGAATGGAATGTTGATCCTCCGATATCAAAATGATGATCCACCAATGAGAAAGAACTTTAAAATAAGACGGGAACTTTGGTATCTTAAATACTGGCAAGTATCCTTAAGGTATCCGACTACCCTAAAATCATGATTTTTTTTTAAAAAAAAATGGACAATTTTTTTTATGATTTTATGTTATAGGCCGTCTTATCAGCTTCATAAAAATACCAAGTTTTTATTTTCCATTCACTAGAACAAAAACTACAGGTGTTTTAGTAAAAGCACAAGCCATTAACTTTACATAAGATGCCAAACTTTAAAATGCGTTTTACTCGAAATGTGTGTTTTTTTTCCGGAAAACCCAAACGAGCCCCAGTGATTGCTCAAAAAGTTTTTAAAATAATTTGCTGTGAAATTTTTTGTGTATGTTCTGAATAATGGTAGAAGTGTTTTAAGCTTCAGATTTATCAATCACTGTTTTATTACAAAATTTACAGTTCTTTATGTGAATATAATCACTGGTTTTTTTAAGCAATTTCATATAACAACTAAGATAAAGTGCTCTAGGTTTTGTAAAAATTAAAATTTCTCTCTTATCCTGAAGGTCACTTCAAAAAGGAATAGCAAAGTAATACATCAAAATTGAAAAATTGAGTGTCTGTTCATTCACTATTTGTACAGAGCGGGCCCCGTTTATGCAATATTTTGTCAATTTTTACCCATTTTTCCCATTTTAGTAGTAATAATTTATTTTTTCAGTTATTAATAATAGTCTTTTTTTTCTTAAATAAACCTAAAAACCACAAAAAAATCTCTATATATCCATTATTTTTTAAAAAAAGTTGTTCCAAGTAGTCGGATACCTTAAGTTTTCGTGATAGAAGATACTGTTGATCGTGTGCGTGATTCATTTTGTAGGAGTCCTGATAAGTCTATTAGGCAAGCAAGCCAGTAACGACTTTCATTCCATTCTGTTCGAACACGTCGTTGAACACGCGTGACTGATTTAAATTCCGTTAACCAAAGTACGTACTGCACCTTTTGCTTCTTTACTAATGAAGTCAGTGTAAAAAGTTTATCATCTGCGATTGCCGAATAATACATGCACGTGTGGCCGATCGGACTAGGATCAAAAAATTTCAGAGAGTTTTCCAAACCACTAATGTACAGTTTTTTACATTCTGATGGGTAGTTTCGTAATAATAAGCCATTACTTTTGTATACTTTTAGTCCGGTCCCCCTGTATATAATATACTTGTTCTTTTAAATTTGTAATACATGATTGAAGAAAACTATTTTTAGCTTTAAACGCGAGTCATATTGTGGAAGTAATTTTATTATCTCGTAAAAAATAATTTTTGTTAAAAAATTCCCCCCCAAATTTTTCTTTTAGACAAATTACTTTTCATTCATTGATGCCTTTTTCATTTTTACATGTATTATAAAAGACCGAAAAAGTTTTTTTCAGATTTTTTATTCGTTTATTTGATTGCATAATTTTTCCCCTATACAAAAGCTCTTAATTTTTTTTTAAAAAAAGTGGTCTAGATTAAGAAAATATCTTAATTGAACTGCCATTCAATTAAGGTATTATTATTTTTATACATTTAATTAAATACTTTCTTTACTTCTATTTTTTTTTTTTTAAAAAAGATTTGATTTTTGCTAAGATTTTTTATAGTAGTAATTTAACGTCTTTAATGTCTTTTTCAGAAATTATAAGACTTAATCTTCTTAGGATTTCGTAATAAAATTCAATTCTCGTTTTAGTTAAAATTTATTTTTCTTAAAAATGTTT
The DNA here is from genome assembly GCA_019973955.1 of Trichonephila inaurata madagascariensis. Lineage (NCBI taxonomy): Eukaryota > Metazoa > Arthropoda > Arachnida > Araneae > Nephilidae > Trichonephila > Trichonephila inaurata. The sequence goes on along the minus strand of BMAV01003282.1, from coordinate 15,089 downwards.
GAAATCCCATGTGTTTTCTGCTTATGCTTAAGATTCTTCGCTTATCTAAGTCATATTTAATAAAATGAAAGGAACTTATCCATCAGAAATAAAACTCGCCCGGAATTTCATCAAAAATTCTTAGTGAGATTTCTTGGAAGTGAAGAAGCCCCGAGTGGTCGTGGTCGTGAGCTCGTTGGTTCGAGTCTTGATGCTCCTAAGGATCGTGTAGCGAAGCTGATGCTTGTTTAACCCTTAGAGTCTGAAAGTACAACATTGGCATAATATGAAAGTTTGTTGAGTAGGGTGTCTATCAAGTTTGTCGTCATTAATTATTTGGGATTCAAATTACGAGTTCCGTTGACAGTAACCATCGTATTGCTTCAAAGTACAACTTAAATAACAACCAGCAGGGGCGCCTACAAGGGGGGGGGGGCTTCGGGTCCGAACGCCCTTCCCAAAGCCCTTGATATTTTTTGATTGATTATAATCCTATATATATAGTACGAAAACGTTTAATTAAGTATTTGTTATTGATGATTATTAAAATTATTAATTTATTGAAAGAAAACAAACAAAATACATTTTGACATAATAAAAAATAAAGTATACATTTGCATTGACATAATACACTTATAAATATATCAGTACCGTGCAAAATATTTTGTAATTAATTTAACATACTAAGTTAAGAGCAATTTAACAATTACCAGTAACCCCATGGGCTTTTCGTACATAAAATTATTACAAAAATTAACCCTCATCTTGATAATTACTTAAATGCCGATTAAAAATTACATGATTCGCTTCCCAAAGCTAACCTTTAACACGTAAGCGAGCGTATGTGGTGTATTGGGATGGGGAGGGTAGGAAAAGAATAATATATAAATAAATCTTCTGAATTAAGTAATTCCGTCACAAACTCTATCAAGGTCTTTTCATAACATTCCAAAGTCTTCGGAATAATTTTATGGATAGCAGTGCACAGAAAAGATCGTATTTCGGATAGACGTATATATACGTCCGGGACATTTAATGCATTGGCTGAGTGAGATGTTTATATACGCCGATGTCACTTAAGAGGTTAAAGTCGTATTGTAGTTTTAGTGTCAAAGTATAGTATTATTGAATTCAATACATTGTTATTGTATGAAGGGGGGTGCGAAGAAAATTATGATTGTGAATATTGGGTCGCAAATAATGAAAGTTTGGGAAACACTGGTTTAGAGGAATATTGTACCATTCTTAATGGATATATTATGAATGTTCTGGGAGAGATACCAGTGGATGATATCGATAAACCGCTCTAAAATAGACCATAATGGTTAAATTCTATTGAGACAGGGTGACTGAATGGACCAAGGTAGATGTTTAATTTCATCCTCATGTTAATCAAACCATGATTGGACAAGTCCCACCACATTGATAGGTGCATTATCATCCTGGAAAATTCCATTTCCTGCAGGAAACAAAATTCGTATCGTAGGATGGACCAGGTCAGCTAAAATTTCTCTATACTTCTCCCCAGTGATCCTTTCTCTCAGGACTATGATTTGTACAGCAGAAAATTACGACATAGCTGCTCATACTATAACAAATCCATCTCCATGCTTGACAGTTGGAAGGAGACTATCACGATCATACGCTTGTACAGGTGTTCTCCAATTGTGCACCCGTCCTGTTGTAGGGAAAAGTGTGAAAGACGATTCATCAGACCATATTACTTTCTTCCACTTATCCATCGACCAGGTTTTGTAAGTGTGATACCACTGTAGACGACGTTGGGCATTAACACCTCTAACAAAGGGCTTGGGAATGTCTTCTCTGTTGTAAATGATATATTTATGAAGGGGCTTTCTAACTGTAATAATTGATATTGGAGAATTCAGATGATGATTGAGCTCTGACATCACTTTTGTTGCTGTACTTCACTTTATAAACATTGCAATTCCTTTCAATACCCGTTGGTCTTTTTCACTGAGCTTCTCTTTCTGTCCACCATTTTGATTTTCTGAGCTTGTCTTGCCAATCTGTAAGTGTAAGTATTCTGTCATGACTTCAGACCCCGTACCTCTAGAAACGCTCAAAAAGCTGGAATGTTTCAGTCACACTTGTTCCAGCTAGAAGGGCTCGTACAATTTGATCTCTTTAAAAAATTGAGAGATTGATATTTTACGCTTTAAAAAAAATTCCAAGATTTGCAGAACTTCAATAATGTTACCACATACTATCAGAATATATACATTTCTAGTTATTAAAAACCTAATAGAGTTATTATTATATTTTAATGCCTTCGAAGCGCATTAAAAATGTCACTTTTATTCACAGGTGTTTCTATTATTTAGATAATCACCTGTATATCACAGTAGAGACTCTGTCGAAGAACAATAGAGTGCAGAAAAATACAACTTGAAAATCAGGGGTGGAAACACAGGACAATCCAGTGGGGGAAAAGGGGAAAGTTTAGTATTCCATGATGTTGTAGTACATAATGAAGGATAATCTTGTACAGAAAAATATGCCTTGCAAGTTAGGGGTGGAAACAGTGCTCCATAGAACTTACGAAATGGGGGAAAAGAGGAAAGTTAAGGCATATAAGGATCCATCGACAGTAGTTTTCTCAGGGTCGTGTAGGTGCCTCAGTCTTTAAAATAAAGACAGACTACGACTCTCGCCACACACCTGCATCGTATTGGCATCTTCCCCCCACGAGAACCTCACTGCATTCTATTATGGATGAAGACCATTAAGATGAAGATGTGAACCAACTTCTAACACATTTTGTTTCTTTTAGTAAGAGTGTCTACTGATGGCCCACTACAAAGGGTGGACGATCATTAGTAATAAAAATAGTATGAAAGCAATCACAAATTTCTAAAATTAGTTGTATAAAAGAAAGTCAAACCTCTTAAATTTAACAATATACCTTTTATTTACTATTTTAGTGTTTTTAAGTTTAAGGTATCCGACTACGTTCGGAACTGTGATTTTGCAAAAGCGTATAAATGGATAATATGTATATTTAGTGTCACTTAGATTAGAAAATGTACATAAAATTGTTTTAAGAATAGTATTACAAGAAAAAATTATTTAAGTTCAATATTTTGACAAAAAATGAACATAGAATGACCCATTTTAAAGATATTCTTCTTTTGTGAAAAATGCTTCTATTATAATAACATTTGGCCTGTATATAGCTCATACCTCTGTGCAGAGGCTCAACTAGAATTTTTGAAATATATAGCTTAGAAGTGGGTTTATCCATGTTGTACGACAACAGAGGGAAGACAGTTGAAGAAAAAAACGCCGATAATTATTTCAATGGGTTGTAACTCTGAAAATAATGTGAATCTTTTAAACATCATAGTTGAGCCTCTGTACAGAGGTTTGAGCTATATACAGGCAAAATATTATTATAATAGAAAAATTTTTCACAAAAGGAGAACATTTTGAAAAAAGGTTATTCTAAATTAATTTTTTGCCGAAATATTTTATTTAAATAACTTTTTTTTTATCAAAATGTCTTTAAAACAATTTTATACATGTATTCTAATTTAAGTGACACTAAATATCATGAAAATTATCCATTTATGCGCTTTTTTAAAATCCCGGTTCTCTCTGAACGTAGTTGGATACCTAACAGCAAATGTAAAAAGTGTGAGTGGAAGATTATTTTTCTGAAAAAGTATGAATCAATCTTCCATCAATGAAACTGTCATTTCTAAAATAGAAAACAAAATTGCATTAATTTTTTTTCTGGTATTAATTACACAGTCTGTTGAGTTCAGTTTATCGTTATCTTGTTTTATTTAGAGAGTAGAAAATTAATAAATGAAACTAATAAAATGTAGAAAGTTTCTATTTTACCGAAAAAACTTCATAAGTTTTAAAATCAATTAATATCGAAACCTAGTTTTGAATTAATTTATAACTATTTTGCAAAATTCCAATTATGTTTTAAGAAAAAAAAAGTATTTAAATTAAAATTATTGAAAAAAAAACTAATAGTCAAGTAAAATAGGTATATTACGCCCTCTTAAACTCCAGCTATTGCTTGTAAATTAATTTATGCAATTACTTAATAACACATGCAACTTATCTATAACTCGTAAATGATCGATATATTCAATAATTTTGCAGTTGGTACTGTTTATGATTGAATTGAAAACATTCATTTTTCTAAAGTTAAACGAAAATTTTAATACTTCACAAGACATCTTGTTTAAAAAGAAAATGGAAATCTCAAAAATTAAGCAAAAAAAAAAAAAAATTTTTTTCTCAAAATTATTGCTTGAACAAAACTTGAAAAGAATTTAATTTATTTTTCGATAAAGAACTTAAAGAGTTTTACTGTCACCAACAAAAAATAGTTAAAATTAAATAAAATTAGAAAAATTAATTTTAAATTTGAAAAAGTTCAGTTATAGAAGAAATCAAAATGAACTTCTTAAAAAAATGTATTTTCGATTGAAATAATTTTTTTTTATCCTTTTGAAGTGCTTAGTTATGGCTAAAGAATTTTTTTTATGGATTAAGATGTGTTATAATTTTTTTCTTAAGTTTTTATTATTACTCAATATAATCAGGAATATTTTGCGACCATTAGATTTCGATTCGTAAGGTACCATGATTTGTTATAAAAATAGGACACAAAATAAAATCTAATTTCTTTATATGTAGGAGAAAAGTGACTCACTTACTCAATACAAGATCTCCGGAGCTATTAGACACCCAGACTTAAAGTTTGACATGCATGTTTTCTTTGTTAAGTGGAGATCCATTAAAAATGGGTTTGCGGTAATTGATTCCCAAGCAGTGGTGTAACAAAAAATATAATGGCATACCTGATAAGTCAGGTTTGGTGACTGAAGCCGAATCTTATAAAGGATTGCAAAACCACAACTTCTGCCTCCCCCCCCCCCCCATAATCCTTGGCCTCTTTGCAATGAGGGGGGTGTACGTTACGCTGTTGCGTGTTCCCAAGGGGTTTGGAAGAGGGTGCGTTATAAAAAAGAAAAACAAAAATGTTGTCATTTTTGAGTTATTAGGCCTACAGACTTGAAATTTGGAGATCACGTTTCCTCTGCTGAGAAGATATTTACCAGGGATAAGGCTGTAGAAATTAACTCCTAAGGAGTTTTGGGAGCATTGTAGAAAAAAAAAATTCCAGTTTTTAAACTAATGGACTTACAGAGTTGAAATTTGGAGGGTATGTATCTTTTGTTGTGTACAGATCCGTTAAGAACGAGTTCGATTTCGAAATTCGATCTCTCTTTTCTTTTTAAATCATGAAGAATCTTTTTTAATACAATCGACAGATTCATACTAGGACCTAGATATCAACAATTTATATAAAAATTATACATTCGTACAATATCACAAAATTCACAGCAAGCCAGGAAGTAGGGATTGCAATACAAGTATGCCGGGATACCGATATTTTGAGCGATTTGTACAATTTTGAAATACCGATATTTTCAAGTTTAAATACCGGTTTTTCGGTATTTACTAGAAATTTTTTTTTCTTAAAATTGTCTCCATTATATATGTTCAGGGATCACCAACATCACAAAATAATATATGTTTTTATTTTTCTGCCTCCCTAACGGGAGAAATTATTTAAACTGTGAATACACAATTGTTTCGAACAGTTAAGAGAAATGATAAAATATGTGAATCATTCAAAGAGGCGGGCCAAAAATATCCTGTTACAGCTCAGAGCGATACTGCACACGATCAGGATTCGTAGACTGATATTCATATCTGTGAAAACAAGGTCGTAATTTTGAAGGAAGTGCGTAATATTTTGATATTTTTTAAATTGGTGAGTTTACTATTCACACTGTATTTGCATATCAAATTTTAAGGCTCAAAATATTTTTCATATTAATTATATACATATATATACTCATAAATAATAACCCATAATAATGAATGAGAATAACTTTAAAGAACATAAAAAAATCAGTTGATAATACTTCGGTTTGGTTTCATTATTTATATGATGAAAAGAATATAGTGGCACATGTAAAAATGCTCTAGTGTTATTAAAATGAAAGGAGGAAGTACAAACGGGTACTCCGTACACATTTAAGAACGAAACATGATACAAAATTGTTAAAGAGGAAAGAATATAATTGCGATGAAGATATATCAATTTTAGCACACTTTCTAAACCCAAGCCATCAGGGATTTTAGATTATTTTGAAAAAAAAAACATAATTTGGATGAAATTATTGCACAAAATTACGTTCCAGGCTTAATGACAGTGCAATTGATGCAATGTTTTTTTTAGGATCACATTTCAAAAATTTGTACTAGTATCACAGACTGAATAGCGATATTTACACTTTTTTGTGATTTAAATAAATAAAATGTTCCATTACTCTTTTTTTGTGCGTGTTCTTTATATACTGTTATAATTTATAAGTTACAAATTATCTTTTGTGATATTCTCATTTTCTTTAATAAAACTGGCAAATATAAAACAGAGAAACACCTGCGTTTTCGGGCTTTTTCTAAAATTTCTAATACCAGTATTAAAACCGGTATCCCGGTATTAAAATCTAAAAAATACCGAATACCGGTATTGAACTTTTGGTCCGATATTGCAAGTCCTACCGGGAAGGTAACGGCTAAAATGAGATAGAATAAATTTTATGCTTTTTATATAAAAATGCAATTTAAAATATCGAATATCTTTAAATATAATGGCTAAAAATGATGTAAACTTTATAATTTTTAAAAAAAATAAGTTATTCGTGTAGCAATAACACTAATTTATACTTGTAGAATATACTTTGGAATAAGTTGTTTAATGGCAAATAAATATGAATTAAATTTGGATTAAGGGAGAGGGACTAAAACTGTTTTTCAAAGAATGTAGAAATTGTTAGACTAAGTGGAAAATCTAATATTTTTATAATTTCATATTTTGTTATACATGAATAGGATGCCATAATTTCATTTTAATTCATTATAATTGATATATTACAACACTTGTGTTATAATATATGTAACAACATATAATAGTTAAAAGTAACAAATATTCATTTGCTTATACTTACTATTTTTAATGTGTATCTTCATTTTAAATTTTTTATGTACTTATTTAATTCGTTGGAAGGGTCTACTACAATTAATGATATAATTTAAAAATATAAAAATAATATTTCTTATAAAACTTATATTCTCTTAGAACAGGGATGGCAAACCAATGGCCCGCGTGTCATTGATGGCATGTGACACAATATTTCGGGCACACCACCGATCAAAACGGTTTGCATTTTAGTTCAAAATAATAAAGTTCACGAAGAAGTATTACGAACAAACGTGAGTGATCGGTCTCGGGACAGTGGTTGATTTTTCAATCAAGGAATTTTTAACTAGATTTTTTTAGTTGAAGGAATTATCGAAAACGCTCAAGTTTATTATGTACCCTGATGTGACTTCATTTGATAAACTGAACTTGTACCAATTCAATTGTTTGGAGATTGAAGAATTGGACAAATTTTCAATTTTTCAGTTTTAACCCTTTATCTACCGACTGTACTTATAAGTACTACTCACTTTAAAATTACATAGAATAACCGTTTTTACGAATACTAATAGCAGGAATGTTCTTTTAAGTATAAATGGGCGCTGTTCAAAGATAAATGGCAGTAATGGTTCTACGATGAGTATTTTAATGGGGAAAGCGAATAGTTTTATAGCAAAAATTGCGTTTTCAGCTGACGGCGTTTACAACGGATTGCAAGGATTGTCATTTTTGTTCCGAAAAAATAGTCAATGTCAAAAGGTAAGTGTCTTGTATTTTTGTATGTTAATGAAGACCTTAGACAAGGATTTGACTATTTATTTTAAGTAAACAGTGTATATAATTAATTTTACAGTTTAAAATCTTTAATTAATTAGCTCTAGCTTATTAAATTTCCCTAAGTTGAGTATTTTGTTTATGTATATCAATCATGCAATATTTTTTTCATGTAAAAAAATATTGCATGAAAAAACTGCAGTGAATCATAATGCGGATAAAGGGTTAATGTCTTATTTTGCTATTCATTTTTGAAATGATTTTAAAGGTAAGAGATATTTTAATTTTTACAAAAACTAGAGCACTTTATCTTTGTTATTTTAAAAAATTGCTTAAAAATCAGTGATTATATTCATATAAGGGACTGCAAATTTAGTAATAAAACAGTGATTAATAAATCTGAAGGTGAAAAGACTTTTATTATTATGCAGCAGGTACACGAAAAATGTAATTTAATTATTCTGAAAACTTTTTTAGTAATTACTCTCCTCGTTTGAGCATTTTTAAAAGAACAACATTTCGAGTAAAACTCCTTTTAAAATATGACATCGTGCTAAAAGTAGTAGCATCTGCTTTTAATAAAACACTTGTAGTTCTTGTTCCGGAGAATAGAAAGTAATAAACTTTGAAATTCTATTAAGATTTTTAGATGGCATATAAAATAATATTATATAAAAAGTTTTTGTCAATTTTTGGTAAATATCACAATTTTAGGGAAGTCCGATAACTTAAGCTTCTTTGCTTCCTTAAATATATTAATTTTTGTAAATAATTTTTATGTAAAGATCTTATATACAGCTTAAGAATTTTTTTATAGAACGTTATTTGAAAAAAAAAATTAGAATCTGAGCACTATGAAGAAAAGTAGTTTGAACGTTGGCTTTATAAGAAGAGGAATACTCACGACAAAATTTGAGGGAAAAAAACACTGTGCAGTATATGAATATTTTATTTTTAACTTAATTTTCTACGTTTTTAGAAGTTTTTTTTTGTTTTTTTTTTTTGACAAATTCCATTAATTTTTTTTGTTCTTGATCATTTCTCACTTTAATTTGTACGGGAAAAAAGAAATTTTTCAAAGATGAGTTTAACGTTTTTTTTTAAGGTACCCGACTACGTTTGGAACAATGATTTTAAAAAAGCGCATAAATGTATAATTTTCTTGATATTTAGTGTCACTTAGATTAGAATACATGTATAAAATTGTTTTAAGGACATTATGACAAAAAAAATTTATTTAAATACAATATTTTGGCAAAAAATTAACATAGAATAACCTTTTTTTCCAAATGTTCTCCTTTTGTAAAAAATACTTCTATTGTATTAATATTTTGCCTGTATATAGCTCAGACCTCTGTACAAAGGCTCAAGTATGATTTTTGAAAAATTCACATTATTTTCAAAGTTACAACCATTTGAAATAATTATCGGCGTATTTTCTTAAAATTTCTCCTTTCTGTTTTCGTAAAACATGGATAAACCGACTTCCAAGTTACGCGTTTTAAAAATTCTAGTTGAGCCTCTGTACAGAGGTCTGGGCTATATACAGGCAAAATATTAATATAAAAGAAGCATTTTTTACATAAGGAGAACATTTTGAAAAAAGGTTATTCTAAGTTAATTTTTTGCCAAAATATTGTATTTAAAAAATTTTTTTTTGTCATAATGTCCTTAAAACAATTTTATACATGTATTCTAATCTAAGTGACACTAAATATCATATATATTATCCATTTACACGATTTTGAAAAATCACGGTTCCGAACGTAGTCGGATACCTTAATTTGAACGGGAAAAAAGAAATTTTTCAAAGACGAGTTTAAAATTTTTTTTTAAGGTCCTTGCAAAAATTAATTGCATATCAATCTTTTTCTGCATATGCATATTCATTTTCAGACATGATTTATTATAGAATTATCAAATATTTGTTCCTTAAATAAATAAATAAATATTTACAGAATTAATTTATAGGAATGAAATGATTTTGTTCAAATTAATCTTCATCAATTAAATACTAATGCATATTAAAAAATATATATAATTCCAGTTTTATAAAAGTTGTCGATATAAAAAAATAACCAAAAGAAAATAATAAATGTGTAAGCCTAAAATTCATGTTTTTCGAACAAAAATATTTATTTATTTCTGATTTATTCAAGAGGTAAATATGACTACAATTACAAAATTATATTTTCCCCTTAATTTATTTTAAAACACTGAATTGTTGATAAAAATAAGAACGTTCTGAAATGTCGAAAATGGAAATAAATAAAATGAAATTCAAGCGATCACAGATAATTTTTTGTAATTAATTTGAGTAATTCTATTTAAATATTTTATGTAGTAAACACACAGAATATCTTTTAAAATAACTACTTCATAATAAATCTCCTATTTTAAATTCGTTTTTATTAGCAATTTATTTATTCTCAATCCTTTTTCACTATTTATGTGTAAACTTAAAAAAAAAAAAAAAATTGAAAATCAACAAAACTCGCAGACGAATAAATTTATTATAATATTTATTTAGTTATGCAAATAAATGCGAGAATTTGGCAACGGGTATATTTATTCTCATCCAATTAAATTAATGCATTTAGCGAATCCATCTTGAAAATTAGTATTCAACGTGACAGTCTAAGCAGACAGGATAATACCTTGTACATTGCTGTTTATTTCTTTAATAATTCAAATCGTGAATAAAACAAGTGGTTAAGTGAGGATGGAGTGAGTCTGCTTGTTTATTAACACTCCTCCAGAAGGACCCTTAATTGCTTACAAAGGTAGCCAACGTAAATAACTAAACATCTGTTTATGTAAACATGTTTATATGAGTCGTTTCTCAGAATCAGGAGTAGTTACTATTCATAAAAATGAAAGAAACACTCTTATATAGGAAGAGTTTGAAGTAAAATATTAATAATACAAACATATTGAGACATTTTCCGTTGAATACTAAAATTTAGGTGCTCAATATTCGTGATATATATATTATTTGTTTGAATATGCAGAACATATATAATTTGGTAGAGTTGCATGTTAATAAAATATTATACAAGGTTTAGAGAAACTGTAGTAGAAACATCACTATAACTTAATCAAATAAAGAAAAATGATTAAGAACAGAATGGTTTGGAAGATATTCAATTTTGATTGTATATTTTATATAGATATCATTTGCCATGTAGAATTCTACATATAAATGATTTTGTGTCTTGGTTTTTCTATTTTATTATACATCAATAAAAATTAATAGTATAAGGCGTTAGACTGAAGTAAACACAATTGGAAATTAATCAACATTTTTTGAAGATGAGCGGGTCTAAAATATTCCATACCCATAAAGAACAAGAAACGACAATTTTCAAAAAGACTTGTGAAAATTTTTATGTATAGAATGTACACATATACGAGGGGAAGTCAAAAAGTAAAGGGACTTTTACAAATTCATTTTCCAAGGTTTGGCGATAACGCTAGTATCCAGCGCTGAATGAAAGGTAGTCGACAATACTTCTATACAACGTGGCTCTTGTCTTCTCTTGTAGAAGTTGGAGTGTACCAGACCGTTCAACATAGCAACCCCATTGTCGATCTGCACCAAAAGCGAAGGGCATTGATTTGGGTTTTTTTGCAGAAGTTGTGAAACCTACGGAATTATTCGTTGCATGAAAGCGCAGTATGGTGACAGCTGTTTATCACGAAGCAAGATCTATGAATGGATAGAGAGTTTCAAACAAGGAAGAACTTCCGGGCAGTCCATCAACGTCAACCTCTGAGGACAATGTGCAAGTTCTTGAGGCTATAGATGTGGAAGGTATTGTTAGTATCCTGAACAGGTTTTACACCTTCCCCACACAAAAAGCGAATCCCTACCCTTCTTTCTTCTTTGGTGTAGATCGACAATGGAGCTGCCATGTTGAACGGTTCGTTACACTCCAACGACTACGAGAGAACCCGAGTTATATGTTGTATAAAAGTGCTGTGGACTAACCCTCACTCAGCGCTGGATACTAGCGCTGTTACCGCGAGCCTTAGAAAAAAAAATTGTAAAAGTCCTTTTAATTTTGATTTTCCCTTATGTATACTCGGTGTCATAAAAAGAGAAGCAATAAGGTGTTAAGCAGTATCATAGAAATTTATTGTTTTATGCAGAAAATACAATTAAAAGAGCAAGAGGCAAAAAAGCTATAATGCATCGGCCTTCAGTTGTCAAAATCAATAACGCAACCGGATGCAAGATCTTATACGGTTAGGTGTTGACTGTTAGAGTTGACGAATATCCTTCTTCGAGATTACTTGCCCTGCACATTCTAATAGAGAATTAGATCGATGCCATCCAGAGATGGTGGAAGGTGCCTGCTCATAAGAGCCGAAATGTGCTCTGTTGGGAGAGATTTGGGAGATATTTGACGATCACGCAGGTAAGGAAAGTGTTGGAGAAGCATAAAGACAAATACTTGTAAGAAATGCCGTATGCATCCTGCATTATCTTGTTGAAATATAAACGTGAATGTAACCAGGGACATCTAAAGGACAAATAACATTTAAGGGCGTAGAATCTCGTCGACGTCCTTCCACGTTGCCAACTAAACGAGCCCGGCTATCAAATCAAATTGTACCAGATACTATAAAACCCTGTTGTTGAGTTATGTAGTGGAGTGCACTCGTATGAATATACTACCAACCCTTCCAGACATTCTTTACTGTCATCAGAGTTCAGTTAGATATGGAGGGTGGGTCTCATTTCAGAAATGATTCTACTCCAGTTAAGATTCCAAATCAAATGTGCTCGATACCAGTGCAAACGTACTTGGTGATTTACAACGGCTAAGAACAGTTTACATGATCTCTGCACTCGTTTATTTAACCACCTATCAATGGTCAATGGAGTCACTGGGGTCCTGATCGGATTATCATTAGCCCGGGAACACTCGATACTAACGTTAGTAGTCGCGCGGAGTGAAGGAGTTACACCAATGACTTTTTTTATGATTATTTTTACTGTACATGATAAAAATTGTAATTCCAGTGAATAAATAACTTAGCTAAGAGAAAGTATACTTACCTACTTTTAAGAACTTTTCAATTTTTCTTTTATAATTTGAGACAAAATCCAATCAAATTGAACTAAAAAATTTCAAATGTGCGTGAATTGAATAAAGAACACAAATCACAGACACTTTTCACTAACATTACAGGAAAAATATCTGCAGACAAAACTGTTTTATTTTATTCATGTTAATGTAATTTTATTATCCTTTGATGAAGCATTTTGAACTTTTTCTTGCTTGTGTCTTTTTGACAGAGTGTAATGTGCCTTGTGGTACATTTGTGGCTTCATATCTTTCTTGATGCAATTTTTTAGGTTAAATTTGAAAAGTTTCCTTTCCTTAAACGTTCCATGTTCACCACTTTTTTCAAATTTACTTTCGCTATTATGATTAATATCCATTATTTCATTAGGTTCTTCCCTTACTCGAAAAGTTTCAACTTCATCCAATACAGATTGTGCTTGACCATTTCTTTTTTTATATTCTGTTAATTTACATTTATAAAATCCATAATGAGTCACACAATATAGTAATCAAAGCCACTAAGTCGTTTATGGGGGGGGGGCGGGAAATGTAGCCTGTTCATAGAAAATATTTTGGAGCAAAAGTAGTCACGCGGGAAACTCAATCACCCCAAGTACCTTAAAATTGTAAAAAAAAAAAAAAAAAAAAAAAAAAAAAACATTTGACTCCCCTTAAAAAAGAGAAGGAAATGTGACAAATACATTTTAGTTCCCATGAAGACTATCATATAGGACGATACTGACAAGGTCACATTGGTAACAAATAAACAGTTTTCCCAGAACTAAGGAATTCGTGAGTGTTCACTCTCGGTTTAATGAGATTGTGCATCATGGTCTGTGAGACGATCACTCTGTCCTCGAATTCTGTCGTCAATCTCGAACAACCACTACTTTTTTGACATTCTGAATGTTGTTAATCCTTCTTGCCAACATCGTCAAATACTTGCATCGATAATTTCGCTAATATCATGCATACTTATGATCATTCTGATTGTTTTAAAAATTCTGCAACAAGATTGCTTCATGAATAATCCAAATTTTTTAAAGAACTCTTTTCAATATTCTTCGTAAGCAAAGAAAAACTGGAACATTTTGAGTTATATTCATTATAATAATATTGATATAACTTTGATTCGATCGTTGTGTTAAGATCATGTATCCTTCTATGTAATCAAAACACAGGATTAGATAAGCGTACAAAGAATAGATGATCAAAGTAAATGCAACATTCCCGTGATGTTATCTTAATATTTCAAGACTTTCATTATATAATTTAGGTTAAATGGAAATAACGAACTAAATCACTTTAACTTAACTCAAGATAAATAAGATCGATTCGTTCATTTCTTTCAGATCATGTGCAAATGTGTTGGCTTTACAATGTATCAATTTGTACTGTTTTCTCATAGCTAACCTCCCCATCGTTAAAAGCCATTTAAGTCAACGAAGGTAAAGAAAAAAAAGGAAATAATGTTTCTTAGATAAATGTAGACTATTGAATTTGCCTCCCACAAGGTTCACAAATTTCTGAGAAATGTCAAACACTCCAGTTTGAAATTGATTGTATAATGAATTTCCATCTTAAATGCCCTTATCTATTCTGCGATATAATGGGATATAGCTTCACCTATCTAAATTATTTCTAAGATACAATTTTCTTACTAAATTTGGAAATAAAATGTCTTAGATAGATTACTTATATCTTTTATGAATGTTGAAAGTACTTTTTTTATTTATGAATTTTGGAGAAAAATACTAAAGTAGAATTTTCAGATGTTAAATTCTTTTTAAATTATAAATTTTGCTTAAAATAGTTTGACTTTTATACAACTCTTGACTCTCTTACCACCAATATTTTTTAATGAAAATTTTTAGGGAAAAAAAATAAATAAATATAGGAATAGATAAATGTTAGTAAAATTTTATTCTACTTGAAGAATGATAAAAAAAAAGCCTTTTTAAAAATAATCATCGCTTTAAATTTGTACATATTACTTTATTTCAAGAAAACGTTTACTCCTAACGACTTGAAGTAAAATAGATGTATCGTACCTTGCTGGTAAAAACAATTTTTCTAATCATTTTTTAGAAAATATTATAATAAATATTATCATATTCTTAAATTTTTTTTACTCACGTAAAGAATACAAAGAATCATATTTTATCCATTACAAACTCTTACAGAAATTGCAAAACTTTTGACTGAAAATAGCGCTTGCATGT